>MDKI01091991.1:0-25304 GCA_005239505.1 Nicotiana paniculata
ATTAAGATGAAGAAAATTGATAATCCTTTGCTTCTTCAATGATCTTGTGTGTATATTCTCTCCCCAAAATGGCATCCTCCTTTCAAAGTTGTGTTATTGGGTCTATTTATACATTCGGGATAAATCCTAAATGTGTAGGAGACTTCTATTCCAACCGGGAAACACTTAACGCCTGGGCAGGCCTGGCGTTAGGGGTCTAACGTCTGGCTAACGCCAAGGTCACCCTGGTCTTAAGGGCCAAACGCCCCCTTAACGCCTGGGCATGTCTGGCTTTAGGGGCCAAACGCCCGGGTATTGCCCGGGTCACTCCTTTTCGACTCTTGAGCGTATTTTTTATGTTTATGCATCCATTTAGCTCGGTTTTCATCTCCAATTCACCTACACATGAAATAGACTCCATTATGCACATATAACATGTATTTTTATCACAAAAGCACATAAAATGTAAGGTATATAATTCTTAAAACTATGAATTCTAGCCACGCATCAATGACTTCTACAGTTGCGGAGATAACTTGACTCACATGACTTTTCAAAGAGTTAGGGATTGATGTGAATCTGCTAGTTGATCCTTTTTTTGTGATAGCAAAGTTGTAATCCAAATTGCAGTTAACCCAATCTTTCACGAGGGGACCAAGCACATAAATATTGATTTTCATTTCGTATGAGAGAGAATCATACAAGGTGCTGTGAAGACTCGTCACATTCCTACAAAAGAGCATCAAGTTGATCTTCTCACCAAGATCTTAGGAAGACTGCAACATGATCACTTAATATCCAAGCTGGGTTTGAAGGATATCTGCAAACCAACAGCTTGAGGGAGGGTGTTGAGTAGGTGGTTAGAATTAGTTACTTAGTTAGCTGGCTATCCAGTCATGTAGTGACAACTATAAGTTAAGAAAGTGTAGTCGGTTAGATGTGTATATAACAGAATATGTACTCCTCTTGTTAATTCATTCGAAAAGTAATGGAACAGTAGAATTCCATTTTCCTTCTTCCTTCTTCCTCGAGCTTCTCTGCAACTATAGTGGTTTCAGTCTCTTAACACAATCCTAACTTCAGCCTTTGTATGATTTTTACTCCAAGATTTTCAAATTAACTCTCAGAATTCCATAAATCAACTACATGAGCTTTGCCTTTAATCTTCCCATGCAAGTAAATTTGCAGATACAGAAGAAGTTACCGTCATGCCAACTTGGCAACTTCAGAAATTTGTATACTATTAATTCGTTCCCATTGTAGCTTTAGATGCTCAAGAAATTTGTTAGGGTGGTGGTTGTGGCAAAACCTTAGTAAGTTCAGATAAATAAAAGTTCATTTTCCCCAGAAATAGAAAGAATACCATTTTCTATTACAAACAAACTTTATAATGGCTGGGCGGTGAGACGCACGCAATCTTAAAAGTTGGAATGCTAAGGCTGGAGGCTATTTATATCCTCTATTACTGAGTCGCTACTGTGCTGACTTGTTTTTGAGAAATGAGAGAAGAAGAAGAAGAAGAAGAAGACGAAGAAGAAGAAGAAGAAGAAGAAGAAGAAGAAGAAGAAGAAGAAGAAGAAGAAGAAGAAGAAGAAGAAGAAGAAGAAGAAGAAGAAGAAGACAAGTTTTGTTTGAAGTTTTTAAATCCCGGCAACAAATTAAGCTACCGTTTGAATATTTATTTGGTTGAAACTTGAAAAAATGAGTTTGAAAGGTGAGATGAAAAATGAATTTTGAAAATTGAAATTGTGCTTCGACATGCATTTTACTTAAAAGAGAATTTGAAGTTTTGTAAATAGAAAACTTCAAAATCTTCAAAAACTACTCCACAGCTTTGGGATTTAAAGATTTCTTTTTCTTTTCAAAATCTGCCAAAAACAATTAGTATCTATGAGTAATTAAATACTTAAAAACAAAATCTAGAGAAAAAAACTCCCAAATTTTATGACCAAACGGGAGCTAAATATTTCAAAATTAGTGAATATAACTTAAATAGTAGGGTGTAAAGTGGCCACGCCCCGAAATTGGGCGGAGGCTTGGTATATACATATACCAAAATTAAGGTGTTTAGCCAAATTTTAAAAAAAAAAATATGTAGTTTCTCCTCAAAAATACTTTTTTTTTAAAAACACTTTTGAGAAAAAGACACTTAAAAGTACTTTTTAAAAGTTTGACCAAAAGTTTTTTCCGAATTAATTACCCAAACATAAATTGGTTTTCACTAAAAGTAGTTTTTTGAAAAGTATTTTTACAAAAAATATTTGTCAAAATAAGTTAATTTTAGAAGTTTGGCCAAACAGTAGGTCGACGGAGGGATTTCGGGCTCTTGGCAAATATAATTCTATTTTTCTCTAAGCCAATCACGAAATTGTAGCTTATTGACTGAATAGGTAAAGTATAGACATTAAATATATTAAGAAAAGAGTTGTACTAAATTGATAATATTTACACGCATATTAGTAAAACTTGCCTGCTAAATATCAAGTTTGGTTAACTTACCTCTTCAAAGCGTTTATCTTTTGCCTTTTTTATTTTTTAAGAAAAATATCTTACGGCTCTCTCTATAGAGCTCACAACAGGTTAGGGAAAAGTTGGGACTTGCAACGTAGCAGTGGTAGAGTCAGAATTTTCCTTTAAGGGATATCAGAATATGAATAAGTAAGCATATAAAAAAATTAAAGGGAGTCAATACATAGTATATATACAAAAAAATAAAATATCTAACCTATCTACGCGATATAATTTCCGGACGAAAAGGTATTAATTGACTCCCCTTGCCAATGTGTGGCTCCGCCACTGGCTCTAGGCACGTACAGTAGCATATGTAATCAACAGTTTAAGTGCAATGAAAATTGCTGTAACAATGAACAATTAATTTACTCCGAGAAAGAGAACGAACTTCATATATCATTTTTCCACTCAATTCAGACATAAAATCAGACATTATACTTGTTTGTCTCCTTTTTGTGAATCTATTTCTTAAGCAACAGCAAATAAGTGTGCGTTTGGACATAAAAATTGTGAAATTCCAGAGGAAAGTGAAAAAGAATTTCAAGTTAAAAGGGTATTTGAAAATTAGAGTAATGTTTGAACATGAATACAATTTGAAGTTGTTTTTAAATTTTTATGAGCAATGGGGGTGTGCGATCAGCAATACCCCTACTCCATACCCATTTTGATTAGTCGCGCCATCAAAGTCAGCTCCTTCCCACCTTACAGAGAGGAATGTCCCTGCCTCACCCCAGGCAAGAGAAGGGCTTATACTGCTCGCCTGTCGCTGCCGAGTTGCTCTGTGTTTGTCTCGGATGAGATTTGTGAACAGAACTTCGAGCATAAGCACCGCGAGGTGCGAAGCGATTCGAAGTGAAAATTCTGAAATTTCAAAATTCAACTTAAAGTGAAATTTGAAATTTTCATGGCGGATTTTGCTATTCTGAGTGTTTATTTGTTTAGAACACCATAGTATGTCTTCTTGGAGATTAATGTTCTCAACGATGAATTGGTCATTCGACTTCTAGTTACTAGGTTGGGGTTGAGCCAGCAACCTAGTCAAAAGGCACTTTAAAGAATTTTCAGAAGGAAAAGAAATTAGGAAAGCACATTTATGATGCCTCAACCCAAACAAAAAGCTTTTATAAAAATCGAAACAAGCACATAATGTACAGTTCAAGCAAGATTAGATCTAAAACAATGCAGAAATGATTCGTCAACTCCGATTAGCTAACTTAATCGAGCTGTTTGAGGGTCTCTTGATTGTAGTATTTCCTCATGGACCAAATGGATACTTTCTATAGGTTGGGTTGCTCTCAACTCCTCAGTAGAATTCTCACTTACACGGACACTTTCTTCTTGGCTCACTCTCCAATCATTTCTTGTTTCACTAAAGCTCACATTCACTTCACTAGATTGGCCATCTGTTGAACCAACTCCGCTCAATTGCTCACTGTTTTGGGTTGTATGATTCGCTCTCATCTCAAAGCTTAAACTGTTAACGGAATTGCCACTCTCTGGTACCAATATCATCTCTGCTAATTCAGCAGTTTCCACGTTTATTTCCTGCCTGCCACTTTCGCTAAATCGGCTACTTTCTCCACCAGCAGTAGCTCTGCAAATTGGGCAAATGGAGATTTTCAAGAGCCACAAATCTACGCATTCAGCGTGAAAACTGTGATTGCACTGAGGCAACAACCTGCACTTATCGCCCACCTTGAGATTATCCAAACAAACTGCACATTCAACTGGACTAGTTCCTTTATCTTTGGACTGAAAGGCATAGGAAGGAAGCTTTTCTATATCCTCATGAGACATGCTGTTGCTCGCTAAGCTGCCTCTTTCCACTATGTTAGTAGTTCCAATTCCTCTTCTGTAAGCTCTCCCAACAATACAGACATGAATTAGGATCAGAATTCCAATCCCCACAAAGAGCAATATCATTGATATCGCGATCATCATGCTTATAACCTGTATTGCTATGCCTAATACATAGTTATTCATCTCATCTTTTGCTCCATCTGTAAAACAATTATCTCAAGTAATGAAAACCAAGAACCAGTGATAGAGATTATTTATACATTGGCTCCTCAGGTTCAAGAGAAATGGAGTTCTAACATTCTTAAAGGTGCTGAAGACTGCATGTTCCGTGGGGTTTAAGTTTATTTCACTTGTGGAGTTGGTGGAGAATATACAAACATTGTAGTCGTTGCAGTACATTAAAGTATTAATAAAGCTAAGACAGGAGAAACTTATCTATTTATCATATTCCTATCATTTCTTCGAATTAGGTCATTTGTTTGGAATGTAGAATGACTACGGAAGCCTACATTCAACGTCTTTGTAGGGCTGTGATGTATTTGGCTAATGAGCTTTTCTCAAAATTCAAAAAGCGATTGTTCTCTGTAGTTTTCTATTTGTAGTTTCGTATGTAAGTAGTAGTTGTTGATTTAGACTACACTTCGACACTTAGAGATTAGAAGGGGGGTGGATTGTCTTTTGCCTGATTTTCGCGTTTTCAAATAACCCAACACTCAAACAAGATAATCGCGGAAAAGTAATCAACACAGAAATTTTGACGTGGAAAACCTCCTTGCTCAAGGGAGTGAAAATCACGACATACCCAATAGGATTTTCCTTAAATCTCCACAAAATTCAAAGAGCAGTTTTTATCCCTTTCCGGACTAACTCTAGCCTAGAAAGCTAATAAACAACAAAGTCTCAATAATAACCTATTACACTTCTGTGAAAGCAGATAGGTTACATACCAGAAGTCTTTAATCTGACAACTAAAGAACTCGAGGAGCCTCATCTTCAAGAACGTGTTCTTTAGTTGATTGAGTTGGATCTTCAAAGGTACCTTGCTGCTTTTCTTGCTATTATCACAAGTATTCTCTCGATTTCTCTCAATCTTGAATTATGACAAAAGGTCTTTTATAGGCGCAAGATTGGCCGATATCCTTCTCCAATTAATGCTCCAAAACCTAAAATATTTCGGTTAAAGAAATCCTCTCCCGTTTAGGCTTGGTTTCCATATTTGACCCAACTTGCATCCTTCTTACTTTCCACGAGTATTTTCCATATATGCATGTTCCTTTTATTACAGGAAGTCCTCCCAAACGCGTATTCCTTTTTGGACACGGACAAGATCTTCTAGAAAATCCCTACTCGCATGGGAATGCTGGTCTTCCGCATCTAACTAGCTGACTTCAGCTAGCCTGCTGTAAACCTGATTTTTTTGACGTTCAAAATACTCATCTTGTCTCATTTTCACAGCAATCTTGTAATGTGTCAAACTCGATCCTGAAACCTAGTTCTTATCATAGTTTGTTAATCATCAAAACGCAATATGTTGGCAGCTCAACAATACTTACCAACCCTAATGGATAAAGAAAGGGTTTTGAACAAGCAAAAGATTTTTCTTTAAGTAAAGAGTGAAGCTACATCAGATCAACAACCAAATAAATGAAACAGCGGATGAAATGTTACAATAATCTAGACAGTATATTTACAATATCATGACAAATAATCTAGAATTGACCTTTTTCTCAGATCAAGTGCGCTGCTCAGTAACTCCGGAGGAACTAGCTTGTAACAAACATCCTTGGGCACCATGAAACAAATCTCCTCGAATTTGATATTAATGCGTCATCTTTAGATATTGATACAAACAATCAATAGTGGTCAAGGTTATGTCTATGTTCCGTGGCGTGCACCCGTCAATGATTTTAAGTACAACACAATGTGATCTAAATCATATACTCAAGACACTCTAGGTTTATAGCTCCGTACGTGGTTTAACTGCCTACGTATTTACATGTATATTAGAATAAAGCGAAAATGTGCACACTATGAACCAAAAAGAAGACACTACCGGGCGACATTTGTCACACGAAGAACAGCTTGAGCACTTAAAGGTGAGAGCTTCAACTGACAGAAATGCTCCCAGGAATTGTTTCGGGGTCTTCACTCACTGCTGTTGGCGTCATATCAAGTGTTTTCTCGTAAACATTTTGCAGTTCTAACAATAGAGCACGAGCAGCCTCCCTTGATTCTGGGAGCTGGTCACTAAGTTGAGATGTAGCAAGTTGGATCAGCTTCTCAATTCCATATGCTTTAATTCCATCAAACTCCCTGCAAATCGTACAAGTCTGTTACAGACCACCACATATATTCCTGAAAATAAAAGATTCAAATAGTAAAAACACCTTACCAACACAAAACTTGGAAGCAGGACAAACATCTTATTCATCTTTTACTCATTCCACAAGCAATATGATCAAGCACGACAAAGTACATAGTCCTATTTCATTCCAGAAGAACGAAAACTTCGTTTTAAGCAACGCAGAGATGAGCTTCAAAATATGATTCACTCCGACTAAATCTCCTTGGATATGTTTAAATAGGTTCAGTAGATTAAGGTCACTGACAATATTATACTCGATAGTATAGTATCAAAAACTTTCAAAATAAAATTCCTTCTCTAGCTCAGTCCGGGATCTAGATATGGTCAGCAAAACTTAGCAAGATAATATCTCAGTAATCAGATGAAGTTTCATCAGTCGTCAATCAAAAAACATATCAGAAAAGAAATAGGCTGTTCAGAACTCTAACCAGATGTGATACACTTCGAGAAATGCATATTGAAGCCTTTGCTCGAATTCGAGGATTTCTGTTCTTAAGATAAGGTTGCAGTTTGGGTAACAATAAAACTGGAGAAACCCATGTCGTCATGGATATTAGAGCTTTCTTGGCTGCCTCGCATACAAATCGCTTGTCTTGTGAAGAATTCAGAAAAAGTTGAACAAGCTAGGCACAAAGAGTGTCACTTTATAAGCACAAGGATGAAAACAAATTGTCTCAGGAAACTATATTGCACGTGCATGCACGAGCAAGGTCGGTTGAAATCTAAGCTTACGAGAGGATCCATTGAGTCAAACAACACTGTCATAGTATGCTTTGAAAATGTCTGCTGAAGTCATGATAACGGTCTTAGAAACAGCACTTCTTGGATTCTTCAAGGATTTCACAATAAGTGATATCACGTTTCCTCCGCTTATGTTAAGAAGAAAAAATTAGCATGACCTGGAAACAGAGAACACATAAAGTAGATCTGTCAAACCATTGGTAATATCCTAATTTACGACCATGAGACTTACAACATATCAAGCATTGCGTCTCTGTGGAACATGGACAAACATCATACATCATTGAGTGCCCGACACACTAAAACCCAGTCCTTTGGGTCCAGCCCAGTCAACAGTGTCTAAAATATGGAAGGATATATACTACATGTTGAGAAGAGGCTTATTCAACCGATACAAGAAACCAAACAGCAACAGAAGTAAGAAATGAAACCTCCAGATTTTGTTACTTTCAGGCAAATATCTACATCTTTGACATCCTTCAAATTCACAGATTCAATGTATTCTACTTCTGAATTTCCAATCTCGGCCCCAGAATCACCTTGCTGTCTCCATTAGAGATAGGTTCTACTGGTAAGACGGACTTTTCTCTTTCCATTTCTTTATGATTTCCATCAATATTCTCAACCTGCTTCCTGGAAGCATTCCCTTACCGGAGATTTCAGTGAGATTGCCAGCTTCAGGCAGTGTTTTCAGATCTCTAGTTGCTTCCTCTGACATCATGTAGGAACTAAGCATTTGGCTAGAGGTGGAAGAATTTAAGTAAGAGTCAAGTCAATGATATACTTAACCAGGGCATGAGTTTCAGCATAGATGAGGCCTGAGGGCGAAATGATGCATTAAACAGATATCTAATTTTGAGGTTACCATGGCATAGATTTTGGACTAATATTACAAGCGTACAAATTCCATCCTGTTTTTTAGAGATCCAGATAAGACGTCCACAAGCTGGATTTCATCAAGCCTCAAATGAATAATGCTCCTAGAAGGGCAAAAGTTTATTTTTCTTTTTTCATGACTAAAAGTTTGTTTGCTCTGGTCCGAAGTTCAAATGACATTGCCTTCAAAGTGTGATCACATACACCTTTCTGTTGAAAAGCTAAAGTACTACCTCAGGTAAGATGTGAGCCAAGAAACTACAGATTACTTATGATTAAACTCTTAAAAAGTTATGGTACTTTCTATTTGAAATGAAATGAAACACAAATGATCAGCCAGGTATGTATTAAAGGACATCTATCATATAGAGCAGTAAGTTGGAGAAATGACGAAACAACACAAATCATGATATAACACGCGTTAACAAGGAATGCAAATGCAATTTTTATCAGATGAACTATAATGATTAAAGCATTGACAATATAACTTCAGTTTCAATTGTTAGCATAACTGCGGAAGTAATTTAATCAGTAAATGAAGTACAATAGATGTAGATATCCAATGTACAACATACAAAACCATGCATTTATCAGCAAACATTTGCGGAAAACATGTGTCAATAGCCAATAAGCATTTTAAAGGAAAAAGAAGACACAGAACGCCTCTTCAAGAGCCAAACCCTAACTCAAGCCCAAATGACCCCCTAAACAAATAAACTCTTTAGCTTATTTTCTTCCCTCCAACTTTTAGCATCCTTAGCAACTTGAATCACCATTAAAACAATAATTATCATATTAAAGTCCAGTATTCAAATTAATCATCGCTGACAAATTGCTCGTGTATTTCAACGACAAATATCGAGCACCCAAAGATCAGAAAAACCAACAAGAATAAGCAAAAACTATTACAGAAAAAATGCAGTAAGGGAAATGCAAACCAAGCTTTGAAGTACAATCGCAAAAAAACAATAAAATTTTGAAAAAGAAAAAAAAATCATTTTATAGATAAGATTAAACCACTTCAAAGCACAACTGAGTCCTCCAACGGAAACCACAAAACTTAAAAGAAAAGCAATGGTCGTAGGTATAGATAATTCGGATGCGCATACCAGAAGTGATGATCGGCTACAGGGCCGGCTGAATGGTGAAGCAACTAAAGCATTTGCTTTACACTATGTTTGCATCACTGTTCCCCTCGTTTTATAATTATCCTACTGTATCATATTATACTATGTTGTATCATTTGGATGGATACAATATTTGGATAGAGTGTATCATTTTATATTGTTAAATAATATTTTTATTATTTGGTTTGACTGTATTGTACTGTACTGTACTGTTAAGTTTACTAAAATACCCTCAATTATTTTAAATACGATACTTATTAAGAATTACTTATAAAAATAATTTATTCATTTGCCCAGTCTATTCGGACTGTCTCATTTCTGACACTGAAGATCTGATCCAATTAAAGCATCATCAAGAGATCTTCGAGAAAACACCTTGTATGCCATATCATTTTCGTTATGCTGCTTAATAACTGAGATGCTTGAAAAGGGAACATCAGGTGTCTCGACACTGCCCACTAATTGTGGAATATGTGATATGGAACCTAACGCAAAATAAGCACGATTTAATAGACCTCTAACAAAAGTTGTATATGTGTGCTATAATTTCCCCTCAGGTATTGAAAGTTCTGGAAGAAAGTGAATTTTCAGCTCATCTAAAGGTGTGGCAACCACTGTCATTCCACATGATAAATCTTTCCTTTCATGGTATTGAGTTGATAATTTCCCTCCAGGAAACATGTTGGAGAGTCCAGATCCGAATCGGGTGAAAACAAGCATGTTAACCTTGACATGGTTGTTCATATTGGTGCAAATTGAGTATGAACTTACTGATACAAAGCGATCAACTTATCCAGATGTAGAGTTCCTTAGCTCAGCACCATTCGTCTAATCTTACAAAATTGTTCAATTATTCTCTTTATCGTTATATTTCAATAGGTATACTTTTTAACTCGTTATGGGCGATAAAAATGTGATATTTGTATATTCACCGTATAACTTATGTTTCTCATCTCACGAGAAAAGAATTTTATCATAAATAACCAATTATTAACAGTTCATCAGGCTGCTTTAGCAATGAAACTAAAATCAAAAGAAAAATCCTCTAGCAACATGACATGTGATATTCATATCGATCTAGTCAAAGTCTATAAAATCCTCCATAGCTAAAGCATAAATAACATTAGTCTAACTCAACTGTCAGGCGACGACATCAAGGTCAGTAAAAGAAATTTGCGGTCTTCCAATGGACACTCAATCAGTGTGCGACACAAGTCTGCATGTTTGCAAAGAAATATATAGCTTTCATGTGCATACTAGGCCCTAAATCCAACACTTGTACCATTTGTCATATCTCACTTTCAGGAATAGGTGGCATAGTTGAAAGGTGATTAATTGCATTAGCCAAATTATTCATCCCACCTCTCTAACATATTAGTCATGCCTTCAAGATGATCTTGTTTAGATTTTTTATTCATGCTAGAAGTCGGTACCTCTGAATATGCATTCGATTTACGTGCTTCCTGAGTTGATTGATATTGCTCATGTTGTCCATGTTCCTTGATATTTTCCAAAGAGGCAGCATTCATGGAAATTAGTTCATCTACCTCATCAATAGTGAATGAACTATCACTTGACTTTCTCAAATCATTACGAGCACCCCTTCTTACCATATATGCTCCAGTCTCAGCTTGCTTTCCAGTAGCTCTATCCCTTCCATGTAGCTCAATTAGCTTATCATAATTTCTAATCGGATTGTTTCTCCATTCAGCAGCTTCAGGCTTAGCCTACATACAAAAAAAGTACAATTTAATAATGCACAAAATGAGATAAACATTATAAGATGCAAATAAAGAACAAAACTACTAAAAAAAAAATATACCTGTATTAATTGATCCCAGACTTCAGATTCAGCATTCCACATATTTGTGTTGGAATCCCATGAAAACCCGCTCATCCCATTTTGAAAGGTGTCATAACACTTGCTAAATTTTGTTTTAATATTTCTAATTCGGTTGTGAACTCTCTCCTTGGTAAAAACTTTATCTGGAAATTTTGATTGCATCTCTTTCACTATATTGTCAATCGCGTGTGCAGTAAAAGTTCCACCAACCCTGTTTCCAAGTGTGTTCTCATGATAGAATGCATCAATTAAGGCATTATCCATAGCATTTGACCAAATACAAACAGAAGTGTTATTTGAAAGATTTGTATCGCTTGACGATACCTTTGACCTTTTCGGCATATTGATAACTACATAATTTAAGAGATATTCATAAGACTTAATGAAAAATTTATCAGACATCATACTTTTAAGAGTTATAAAATAAAATAAATGCATCGTAAATAATATTTTTCATTCAAATAATAGCGGAAATTACTTTCAAACAACATCAAATAAATAAACACAAAAAAATTCGTTGACTTTTTCTCTCCTATAAGATTAAACTTGATAATTTAGACCCAGGATGTAGAAGATCATAACATGATTGATTCGGCAGATTTGGATTCATATATATCCACCCATGTGGTACTTCATTCTACGATATATATATAAGATCCATCTGTATAGATATCATCATCTACATCCAGAAAGCCGTATGCTTTGGAAGAAGCTTGTACAGTTTGGGAAGGGGTTTTGATTGATCAAAAGAAGAATCTACTTCAACCGATATGCCCTTAGGCACGGCCATACATAACATAGAAATCACACTTGGAAAGGGTGGACAATTAGCTAGAGCAGCGGGTGCTGTAGCGAAACTGATTGCAAAAGAGGGGAAATCGGCCACATTAAAATTACCTTCTGGGGAGGTCCGTTTGATATCAAAAAACTGCTCAGCAACAGTCGGACAAGTGGCGAATGTTGGGGTGAACCAGAAAAGTTTGGGTAGAGCCGGATCTAAGTGTTGGCTAGGTAAGCGTCCTGTAGTAAGAGGAGTAGTTATGAACCCTGTAGACTATCCTCATGGGGGTGGTGAAGGGAGAGCCCCAATTGGTAGAAAAAAACCGCCTACATGTCAGCTGCTATGCCATCTCTAATCAACTTCCTCCTTCGAAACTCCTCATTACTTTCCCTAGGATTTGGTGGTTCTTCATGCACATCATTATCATTCATAAGCTCTGTATCAACTTGTGCAAGTAACTCATCGTTTGGATCTGCACCTCTTTGTGCAAAATACAACATGCAAAAATAATAAGCTTTTGGGTCAACACCATATGATGGTTCAGTTGAACTAGAAATTATAGAAAATATTTTCTTAAGAACTCCAAAAGCTCGTTCAATAGCATTACGCAAAGATGCGTGTCGCGGATTAAATAATTCACGAGGATTTCGAGGTGGATTTCTTGAATACTCTTTCAAGTGATATCGCTCCCCCTGATAAGGCGTAATAAGTCCACTTCTCAACATCAATCCAGCATCAACAAGGTAGTATTTTCCTAAAGATAAAAAGTAAAAGCTTTAATTATTTATTCATCACATCTAACTTTTCCTAGAGAAATATTTACCTTCTGGAAATTTTAGCGGGTCTTGTCTATTTAACGCTTCTTTCATGATTCTTGAATCAAATGCCGTCCCTTCCCAACCAGCTAACACATATGTAAATTTTAAATCAAATGTGCATGCAGCCAATACATTTTGTGTTGGATAATCTTTTCTTCCACGGTATCTGGGTGCTTCACTTTGTGAAACTTTAACACGTATATGTGTTCCATCAATTGCACCAATACAATCCTGACATTATTATAATAAATTATATGCAATCAACCTAGAATTTAGCTAAAAGTGCAATAAAATTGTATTTGTGTTCACCTTAAAATATGGGTAGAATCTTGGGTTGCTGGCAATTTCAGAAGGAACTTGAGAGCCATCAGGTTGTTTAATAAATTTTTCATATAACCCAAGATCGCTCGCAGGACAATATGAAAATGACGACTGACCGACTCCCCGGATCGTCGAAAGATAAAAGATAACTCGCGATTCGTCGTATTATGTGCTAACAGGTAAAGTGTGTTTGCAACTTGCTCTTCAATTGTAGCTTGAAGTGTTGGTCTAAGATCACCCTCTCTAACTAACATCTCACATAGATCGGTAAAAGCTAAAGGGGTCATTCTTATAATATTCGACAAAGTTCAGTTGAGAATAAATGACTCAATAATTCATGTCTAACTTGTACACTTTCCAGTCTTATATCATGTGTGATCGTACGTCGGTCATTTTCAATTTCATGTACATAAGTCCAAAACCAAATAGCTACTAAGCAAGCAACATATGTAGCTAAAGAGTTCACTTGTTCCAATATCTGTCTATTATTTTGATTATTCCGATCAGCCATCTATAATAAAATTAAGTGAGATATATCAACCAATTAAATACGTAAAATAAATATGAACCGAAAATAGAACTCTTCTTCATAGAACACATTGTTAAGCATGAAGGAGAATTCAGATACATGCTAATAGAATTGTAAAAAAAAAGAGAATTCTAATCAAATATTGCATCACATTACTTTTAGAATTCATAGTGTAGATGATGAAATTAACGACAGGAGTATGTTGACTTAGATTTCAACCTAAGGAATGTACTGCTATGTGAGCTCTCTTTATTATTGGAATATTATTTCCAAGACAACAGTCTCAGAGCTGTAGCAGTAGTTTGAATTCTGTGATTCCGAGGTATGATAACTGAATGAATTTTGCACGACAAAGTTCCACTTCTCAAGCTTCTTTCATGAGGCTCAACTCAAGTGAACATGTATGTGAATAAAAATATAAATATTTGTTCCTTAGTTTTCAATGAGATTGTGCTCTCTGATAATTGACCAATTCTTTCTTATTGTTTTGCTTAGGGGATGGGAAGCTGTAGTACTGAATCTGCTTTGCCTTTAAAGCCTAATAGTTGTGCAAAAAAGAGTTCTATTACTTCTGAAGGACCAATGTATTCTAGACCTACTAATAAAGAATTCCATTATGTTGCACAAGGTTGCAAATACAATCAAACTTCAGCAGAAGCTCCCAAATTTGCTAGGCCAAGTACAGGAATTAATGATCAACCTCCTCCCACCCCACACCCCACCCTCACCCTCACACCCCGATTTTGTTTTCTATAGCATTTCTTCACAATTAAAATCCATAAAGACATGAACTTTATGAAAACAAACAGAAAAAGAAACGAAACCTTTTACGTCGGAAATTCAAGATGACTTGAGGGTAAAAACTAATGGACCAAGAGAAACCTGCAACTACTTCATTGTTTGGTTTTATTTGTTTGTTGTATCTGTCATATTTTTAAAGGTTTAGCATGAACTCAAGTTCGGATTTTTCTATTTGTAGGTTCCAATTACTTTTGTCGATAAAGTATTCTTCTGGTTACAACTTGATATGGATAGCAAAGTGACAATATGAAAACTTGAACTACCATTCAACTATAATTTTCAACCAAATTTCGTACAGAAATGATGGGATTAACTTCACAACAAATCAACTTCATTGATTAGAATTACATCAATCAAGAAACGTATAATGTTTCAAAGAGCAGTTTTTATCCCTTTCCCCTCAGCTGGAAAGCAGTGAAAGAAACCCCACTCGTCTCCACAATACCCATAGTGCGGAGAATGCGATGACACCCCTCAAGAAAACCCAGGGCGTCATCCGAAGCTAGTCTGTTGAACTCAGGTGGGTGGTACTTCTTGTACCTCTCAAGTCGGAGCTGCTCTGCCTCAGGAACAGCTATCCTAGTCTCATGCTGGGTTGGGACTGCTGGGGGCATAGGAATATACTCTGGAACCTGCCCAATATGAACCCTCTGCTCAGGAGTACGGGCTGCGGGAGTCTGTGTCCCTCCTCCGGCCTGGGATGTAGTTGGAGTTATCGGAAGTAGTCCCGCCCGAGACAGAGTACTGAAGGCACTCAAGAACTGAGCCAATGTCTCCTGGAGGTCTGGAGTAACAGTAGGGACCTCCTGTGCCCCTCCAACTGTAGTTGTTGGGGGCTCCTCCACCTCTGCTCTGGCCGGTGCTCGGGCTGCACCGCGTGCTAGTCCTCTGCCCCGGCCCCTACCTCTAGTGGCTCTGACTGGGGGCTCGGGTGCCTGGTCATCAGTACGTCTAGTACGGGTACGAACCATCTGCAAGCAAGAATAGAATAGAGTTTAAGAATTTGATGACAGTAACTAACACGATAAGGAATTCCAAAGAATTTGATTGTTCTTAACGGTTACATAGCCTCTCGAAGATAGATACGGACGTCTCCGCACCGATCCGCGAGACTCTAATAAACCGGCTTGTGACTTGTGACTCCTATGAACCTAGTCGCTCTAATACCAACTTGTCATGATCCGTTTTGCCCTCCGAAAGGTATCGTGACGACACCTAGTCTCTACCACTAGGTAAGCCTAAAATTTGCGGAAAAAAACAGAATCAATAAAATAAAGACAGAAAAGAACTCAAGTAGATATAACATAGTTGCTCAGCATGTACACTTTCACTTCCCAAAACCTGGAATAACACAATAATCGCAAGCTCTGTACTAAATGTAGCTCTATACAATGAAATAGTGAAAAAAATACATAAGTCCTCTATGCCTATACTAGAGTAGAAGGGGACTCGTGGGATTTTGCGGACGCGGCAGAACTACCTCGCGGTCTCCTGGCAGCTGCTAGAATGACTCCTAGCCACGATACTGGGTGCTGGTACCTGGATCTGCACATGGGGAAAACATGCGCAGAAAAGGGCGTGAGTACTCCACCTTCGGTACTCTGTAAATGCCAAGCCTAACCCCAATCAAGTAGTGACGAGGTCAGGTTGAGGTCCTACTGAGTTTTTTTTTTTTAAACAAGTCAATATACAATTTAAAACAATGAAATATAGATAAGCAATGATAAACAGGATTAATGGAAACTGGAAGAATTAACAACTGAAAGAGAGCCCTTGGCTCAGCACAACATAAATCTCAACAGTAAATGTGCAATGCAGTACACGGGGAAAGCTCTCGGATCTCAGTCCGTAGTCCTAATTTAAATATGCTATGCAGTACAGGGGGAAAGCTCCCGGATCTCCGTCCGTAGTCCCAATTTAAATATGCATTTCATTACAGGGGGAAAGTTCCCGGATCTCGGTCCGTAGTCCCAATTTAAATATGCAAAGCAGAAGTATGTCGGATACGACTTAATTAAACAGTCCAGGAAAAACAACAGGCAAGGATAGAGTAAGGCTACCTAAGCATGGTGCAACTAGTAATAAATAAGAGGAAATCAAGTAAGGATAGATAGGCATGCTTACTCTTAAGCTAACTACTCAGTTAAGACAGGAAACAGTAATATAGGGATGAAAATGAGTGATTTCATGGAAGTAAAAATAGGATTTTAGCAACAATGCCCCGTGTCGCACTCGTCACCTTACGTACACGGCGTCCATGTAACAAAATCAGTATAAAAATACCTAAGGGGAAGTCCCTAACACAGAATTAGGCAAGCCACTTAACTTGACTGCGCTAATCAACTCAATACCACGCTCTTGCCATGAGTATCTGACTCCGGGTGGCCCAAATCTATTCAAATCGATTGCATAATGTAAGTATCACTTCAAGGGAACAAAATAGCTAATTATTTCTAAGCTAATACGCGAAATTAGGAAATTCGCCCAAAAAGTCCCTCGGGCCCACGTCTCGGAATCAGACAAAATTTATATTTCTCGAACACCCATTCGCTCATGAACCCACTCGAACAAGAATCAACAAAATCCGACGTCTAAATCTCCCTAAATCCTCAGATTTCTACTTGGAGAAATTTTATCCCAATTTCATGGGTTTTCATCCAATTTCATTGATTAGATTGAGGAAATTGATAGAGATTATTGATATACAAATGGATTAAGGTTAGAAAATGTTACCTATGATTCTCCTTTTCAAATCCCACTGAAAATCGCCAAGTCCCGAGCTCACAATCGATTTTTGGAGTTATGAATTTCAAACCCTCAAATTTTGGTATAACCAGCCCAGATGTTTCGCACCTGCGACACTGGGGTCGCACATGCGGTGCCGCACCTGCGGAAACACAATCGCAGGTGCGAAAACTCATTAAAAGACCCGGGGTCGCACCTGCAGTGGCTGGGTCGTACCTACAATGGCTGGGTCGCAGGTGTTGCTCCGCACCTGCGGATACTCTTCTGTGCCTGCGAGTCGGGCCAGCCTAAGCTACGTCCGCACCTGCGTGCACCCCCTTCGCACCTGCGGAAATACCATCGTAGGTGCGAGACACCAGAACCGGAATGGTTCAGCTGCTCTTAAAGTCCCAAATTCACCCGTTGGGCATCCGAAACAACCCCGAGGCCCCCGAGACCTCAACCAAACCTACCAACTGACCCTAATACCTTGTTCAAACTTGGTCGAGCCTTAAGAACACATCTCATAACATCAAAATCATATGAAATTTCTAGAATTCACATCCGTTGTCGAAACACGTCAAAACTCATCCGAATGACCTCAAATTTTGCTCACAGGTCACAAATGACATTACGGACCTGCTGTCGCTTTCAGAATTCCATTCCAAGTCCGATATCAAAATTCACCTATCGGCCGAAATCGCCGAAATTCTAACTTTCGCCAATTCAAGCCTAAATCCACAACCGACCTCGAAAACATATTCCGAGCACGCTCCTAACCCTGAAATCACCCAACGAGCTAACGGAGTCGATGGAATTCCATTCCGGATCCGTCTTCACACAACTCTAGCTACAACCAGATTTCTAAAGCTAAATACCACATTTATGGACTATGTGTCCAAAATCACCCGAAATTTCATCACTCAACGCTCCGACAAGTTCCAATAACATAAATAGACATGGGAGAAGCGGTTAATAGGAGACCGGGGCGCTAATTCTTAAAATGACCGGCCGGGTCGTTACACCAATGAACTAATGTTGATAAATGGATTGACTATCAATTAGAAAATTACTAGAAGAAATTCATTATAAAAAAATATTTACAATATTTACTTCTCAAAATGTTAAAAATATAGACTTCAAACAAAATTAAATATTTTTTTTGAATGAGGCTTTTCATTAAAGTTTGACTTTAGGCCTCCAAATCTGTTGAGTCACCCTAATCGGCTAAAGCTGAAATGCCAAAAGAGACGAGAAGTTGTACTGAAGTGTAAAATATCGGTGAGCAAAGAGTCCAAGATATATATTCAGAGATTTTTGCCGTCTGGGTAATTGAAAAGAAGTTATTCACGCTTGATATGAAAATATAATAATTAATTATGTATAAATAATTGCCTTAATGTTATGAGTCTGTATGTTATGTATTTATAGTTTGTGTACAGCAATTTTTTTCACAAATTATAATATCATTTGTGAAAAAATGATTTAAATCATTTCATCCTAGTATGCATTACTATATTCTATAGGCATTAAATAAATAGTGGGAAGTTGGAAGCCTTAATTATTTAGGATTTGACATTTATTATTTGTAGTATTTACTTAATTCATGTCTAAGTTGAATTTGTAGTTAAAGTAATAAAGAACTACGTTTTCTAATTTCTAATGGGTTTTATAGTATTTTATAAATATGGGCACTACATGTACCCCCTCCGTTTCAATTTATGTGAACTTATTTCCTTTTTAATCCGTGCAAAAAAAAAAGACTTTTTTACTTATTTAAAAATAATTTACCTTTATGTAATGATTTATAACCACACAAAATATATATATCTTATTTTGCACCATAAATTCAAAAATCTTATATCAAATGGATTCACATAAATGGATGGAGTATATTTTTCTAGTATTGAGATTTAACATATAATAAGTGAATGACCGAAAGCTCCTGCCTGTGTTTTATAGTTCGCTAGATTTCTTCTATACAGTGATCGTCTATCCCTTATTCTCAATTATTCTTTTGGTTACTTTGAATCTTTCAAATTGGTATTCGAGCATGGAGAATTCAAATGCTTCAGCATGTGATTCAAACTCTGTTGAAGTTGTGGCGGAGCAGCTGCAACAACTCCACCTTCAAATCTCCTATGCAATTTTCTCAAAAGACCATCAAAGGGCAAAGAAGGAAGAGAATGAAGACGTAGAAGGTGAAAGTTCAGTCATATCTATCAAGAAAAAATCAGCAACTGCTAATAACAAACTACTCTTTTCTACTGGACTGAATCCAATGTGGACTCAAGAGCAGAGGCGTATCCGATGGATATGGGTTCACATGAACCCATATTCCTCTCCTTCAACCATGCATAATAATGTTATATTTATTCAAAATTACTTAAAATGTATGCCTTTGAACCCATGCTCAAAGACTCATATGGTGCAATTATTATTGGGCGCACCTCTACAAGTAAAATTGGCAGTTCAAATCCCACTCTGAACGGTCTTGTTTTTGGCACTACGTATAGATATATATGTGAAAATTACTAAAATTTAAAGAATATAATTTTGAACCTATAATTTCAAAAGTGTCGTGGGTTCATAGTAAGCAGGGGCGGATGAAGCGTTAACCGACGAGTTCAATTGAACCCATAACTTTCGACGCGAAGTAAAAACTTCTATGTAAAAATTCATTAAAATTGCAAAAACAGTAGATATGAACCTATAACTTTAAAAATATAATAGGTTCAATGCTAAAAACCAATATTGAACCTATAGGATTTAAATCCTGGATGCGCCTCTGGTGGTAGAACACTAAAGTTAAACTCATCAAATAGAAATTGTAGATCCACCTCTTCACTACAGTGCATCCATTCTCTTGAAGTCCTAGATGCCTCTGCTCAAGAGCTCCTCTTTTTCATTTTGAGTCCTCAATGGAAATTCTAGTTCAAACTCATGATAATAGTAGAGCAACAACTACTTTAGAAGCTGAGACCGAGTTTTCTAAAGATGCCTGAGCCATTCAAGAGAGCGCTCTAAAGCTGACAGATGAAGCTTTAAAAGGAAAAAGCAATATAGGTGGTGACGAGAAACGTAAGAGAGTATGATAGTTTCTAGGACTCCACAAGTTGTAGAGAGACCTGGTCCTTTACCAGTTCCCCCAGAGTTATCGATAAAAACAGTAAGTAAAAGAGGCACAGGATTTTTACGTGGAAAAATTCCAACTTAAGGGGACAAAAACCACGACCTACACTGGTAGGATTTCAACTTCACTAACTTGTAATCTAAACTATTACAAACCACTTTGTAATGACTCTCTTACAAAGACTTTGACACACTAACTTGTAATACACTTATTACAAGCCACTTTATTACTCGCTAATGACAAATACTTTAACTTATGACTACACTTGTCACAACACAAACACTGATGGTTTATGGTTTTAGGATTCCTAATACAAGGCTTCTAAGAAATCAAGATAGGATACAATAGAAAGCAAAACACAAGATTATAACTCAACTAAGGACACCTAAAGACATGTAGTGAAACTGGTCTGTCTTAGTGGAGTTGTCTTCTTGTTCTTGACACACTTGAGTCTTCAATGCAAGAGCAACTCTTCAATGCTTGAGAGAATGTTAGTAAATGCTCAAGTGAATATCTTGTTTGAAGACAAACAAGATATTATATCCCTAGGATATCCCAAGAAGGATGCTCATGCTTAGTTGGTACAATCTTCAACTAATGGGAAGTGACTGTTGCACTGTTACTACACTGTAGCGTGTACAGCTGCATGCCGTCACTTTTCTGTCACAACTTTCCAGTTTTAGAGTTGACTTGTACTTCCGTCAGTGAAAACTTTAAGGGATTAGGTCTCTAATATGTTCCCTGTGAGTTCAGATGTACACTGCCTAGATTTCTTGAGTTCATGCTGACTGATTGTGCTGGTTACGCATCAGGTCCTTTATCTGGTTCTTTACATAAATGTTTGTTAGATCATCAAAACAGAATACTAACACGTCAATTTCCCCCTTTTTGATGATGACAAACTTTTATAATTGATGAACAGTTATATAGTCTAACTTACCAGATACAAGACCAGGACCCCATATTGTTTCCCTTGTATGTGTGCTTCCCCCTTAAGCGTTGCCATCCGTTGTTCTTATTTATTATCAATGTTATCTTCCCCCCTTTGGCATCATAAAAAGGCACAATCAGACAGGAAGCATAAAGAAGTCTAACAAAGCTAATCATGTCCCATGTATGCACACAACATGATAGAAAACAAAAGGAAGAGGAAAGTAGGCATTATGCAGAACATGAAGAAGTTGATTCATTCATACCAAAAGAGTTGTTAGATACAGAGAAGTCTTTGCTTGGGATATCAAAAACTTAATTTGGACTTTTGAAAATGGGAGAAGCTAGGTGGGATACAATTACCAAACACAAAAAGAACAAAATAAGTACTACCAACCACAAACATCATCAAAAACATACAAAGACTGGACAAAGACGGAATCCTAGGGGGCACTAGAAGAGGAAGGCTTGGAGGAGGATGCAACAAGAGTCTTGAGAACCAAATCCATACGGGTATTTGCAGACAATTGTTCCTCCAGAAGTTTCTCCCGCAGGTTCTCTACCTGTTGCATAAGCTCATTGTTCTCTTTGGTCAAGCGGACAACCTCCTCATTTGAAGAATGAACAGCACCAGGTCCCCCAGAGGCTCGACTTAACTAAGTCTCCAAAATAGCAATCTAAGCCTTCAACTCCCTAATCACCTCATTTGCATCATTCATTGCATTGATCAATTGGGATATTGTAGAAGTGCTGCCCCCGGGTTTCTGAAAACATTCACATTCCTCCAAGGTCGTTTTGGAGAAGGTCTGCTTGCGGGCCCCTACTCGGGGGTTTGCAACAGGCACTTTGTAGAACTCAAATACCCGAGTAAGTAGGAAACCATACGGGAGCCCGTGATTACCATCCTTGACATTCACCACTTTCCTCATATGTTCAATCATAAGAGCAAGCAAGTTGATAAGGGTGAAGGATTCAAGAGCCTCCATCAATGTCAAATCAGCCTTGGAGGCAATCGATCTCCTTTTAGCACAAGGGAGGAGTACCTTATTTACCAGTTCGAATAAAAGTTGGTAAACAGGGAGCATAGCTTTCTTGTGGACCCGTTCCCCTTGCTGAATTGTGTCCGCCTTAACAATGGCTCGCCGAAAGTCTCCCTCACAAGCAGTAGCATCAGTTTTCACAGAAGACAATCCCCTAGATGGAACTTGAAGAACTGTTCCCAGAGCAGCGTTGTCAAAAACAATGTCAACTCTTTCCACTAGAACACAAATATGATCCCCAGCAGTTGTGAATAGGGATACATAAAATTCTTTTAGAGCATCCTCATACACTTTGGGCACACTCACATTGAAGAGATGGTCCCACTTCTGAAACTCAACCATGGCCACAATTTGGCGCATTCCAGCCATCTCGCAAATCTCTGGGTCAAATATTCGACCCCATAGCACCCTCTGACTACTCACATTCTCTTGCCACTGTCACTTGGTATTGTTTTCACTGAACCTAGTTCCTCTATAGTTTCCATTTCTCCTTTTCTTTTTCCTGACTTTTGCACAGAATTTCCCGTAGAACATTCTACAGCCACGGACCCTTTGACACTAGCTTCACCAACTTCAGCTCGCTTGAGCTTTCCACTGCTTTTCACAAGCGACACACGTGGTTTTCTTTGCCCTTTATCCACAACTCTTCCCACATACCTTTTAGAGGGATATTTTCTTGTTACCAAGGAACTTGGTTCCTCTTCTGCATCCTCTTCCACCTCAACAACAAGAATATCATCATCCACCACCACCTTCTTCCCCTCATTCATCAGTCCCTTCTCCTTCTTTTTACTACTTTTCTTGCTCTTTTTCAGAGCAGAGTCAAGGGCCTCCTTCTTTTGCAACCGTGTGGATGGTCTCTTGGTAGATGATTTAGGCGTAAGCACTTTCTAGCGAAGCTTAAAGCGATCACTCAGGACCATCTCGTCCTCATCATCTTCATTAGTAGGCTCGGATAAAGGAGGAACTGGCTCTAGAGGAGGAGTATAGAATGTAGGTTCCTCACAAGAATTCTCTTTGACAGACTCATGAACCGGGGATTCAAACAAGACCAGGGTCCCTTCATATCCTAGGAATGGAGGTTCTTCCCCCTGAGGTTCAGGAAGGGAAGAAGCTCCGTCAGAGGGAAGACTCTCAGAAGCAATGGCCATAATGTTCTCAGCCGCTTCTTTTTCCGGAGACTCCAAGGGAGCCGTGGAGTCAAGGAGAGAGGAGTTGAGATAGTGGTAAGGGTCATCCTCATAGGATTCATAGGTCTGAGGAAGGTCATTTACTAGGGCTTCTTTTGTTTTTTCAGGAGAAGGAGAATCAATGGGTTTTGTAGAAGGAGAAGCATCGGTAGGTAGTGAAGAGAAGTCAGGTGCAGGGATGATGACATTTGGGAGAGAGGAGGACTGAACCTCCGCTGGAACATGGTTGGAGTCAGTGGTAGGAGAGAGAGAGGGTGAGTTCTCATTTGCCATCTTTGTGGGAGATAGAACGACTTTCAGTGTAGAAGAGAGTACGATTTTCAGAGAGAGGGTATGTGAAGATGATGCTGAGCGGTTAGAGAAGAAGAAGCTTGATAAAAGGAAGGTGTAATGATGAGGGGAAAGAGGAACGAGTTCAAAAAGAAAATGACGGTATGTGTTTTGGGAAGAGAAAACGTGCAGAAGGAGTTAAAGGATTTGAGAGATGGATGTGATGGACATAGACACTGAAAAATTGGATGATGTGGCAGCAATAATTTATTTTTTACTTTTTGAGAGAGGCATAGAAAACACATAACTACTGACCTGTGGTACAGGAACCAGGTCATGTACCTGTTTCTTGAAAAAGTTTTTCAGCTTCCTTTTGTTCTACAGAGCCATACCTTTAATTTCTGTAATCACCATGCGTGTCTACCTGCAAGGGTACTTATGTGAGTTAGGCTTAGTCAGAAAACACTTTAGCTAATTGTACCTGAGAGTGACTCTCATAGCCAATGTTAAGGAACCAGGTCCTCAGTTAGATCTTAGAAATCCCAATGTCATTCTGTTTTTCTCAAAGTGTTCCTTGCTCAGTGCTTTGGTAAAGACATCGGCAATCTGATCTTCAGTGCAGCAAAACTTCATGCAGATGTGCCCTTTTTCAACATTGTCTCGGAGGAAATGATGTCTCACATCAATATGCTTGGTTCTTTTGTGTTGAACCAGGTTCTTTGACATGTTGAGGGCGCTGGTGTTATCACATAAGAGTGACATACTGTCAATGTACACCCCAAAATCCTCCAGTTGTTGTTTGATCCACAACAGCTGAGCACAGCAAGATGCGGCTGCAACATATTCTGCTTCAGCTGTGGAGAGAGCCACCGAGTTTTGCTTCCTTGTCCCCCATGATATTAGGCAAGACCCAAGGAAATGAGCCATTTCTGAGGTGCTTTTCCTGTCCACCAGAGAACATGCATAATCAGCGTCAGCATAACCAACAAGATTGAAATTGTCACATGAGGGATAGTACAGAACCAGGTCTTGTGTGCCCTTGAGATAGCGTAGGATTCTTTTGGCAGCCTTTAGGTGAGACTCCTTAGGATTTTATTGAAACCTGACACATAAACCCACACTAAACACAATATCTGGCCTGCTTGCAGTGAGGTAAAGTAGAGAGCCAATGATTCCCCTGTACATTGTTTGGTTTACAGGAGATCCAGAGTCATCCATGTCAAGCTTGGTTGCAACTGCAATGGGGGTGTCGATCACTTTTGATTCCTCCATGTTGAATCTTTTCAACAGCTCCTTGATGTATTTCTGCTGACTAATACAAGTTTCCTTTGTGGACTGATTCACTTGAAGACCCAGAAAGAAGTTTAGTTGCCCCATCATACTCATCTCGAACTCACTGCCCATGAGTTTTGCAAATTCCGTACACAGTGAGTCTGCTGTAGCCCCAAATATGATGTCATCCACTGATCACGCTCAACTATGTCTTGTAGAATACTAAGCGGGCGTTGCAAATATAATCCTGGGG
>ML362257.1:0-114070 GCA_005239505.1 Nicotiana paniculata
TTATTTTTCGAGGTTTTAGTTTTACCTCTGAGTTTTGTATATAGAATGCTTTAGATTACTCGTACTTTTTCGTAATAGGCACGGTATCATATAAAATATGTGCCTTTTTGTAGTAGGCAAAATTTATGAAAGAGGCCC
The DNA here is from genome assembly GCA_005239505.1 of Nicotiana paniculata. Lineage (NCBI taxonomy): Eukaryota > Viridiplantae > Streptophyta > Magnoliopsida > Solanales > Solanaceae > Nicotiana > Nicotiana paniculata. Next base: position 139 of record ML362257.1, read on the forward strand.
CTTTTTGATCGACACTTAATGAAGAGACGTCTCAACTTCATAGTGGTGTAATAATGCAATAGAGTGATAGGAATTTTTCACATGTTTAAGAATATTTTTGAGGAAAGTTTTTTGTTTGAACTTCCACAACATTTTACATGTGTTCGATTATCGTCTAAAACTCATCATGCAATTGTTTTGTTTTAACAGATTTGATGTACACTTGTATTTCGTATGTAACAGTTTTTTCGAGTTAATACAAGAGAACAACTGTTTTTCGTTCGTAATAGTTTTCAATGATCACGAGGAACGGAGGAAATGCTTTTTCATTCGTAACTGTTTTATTTGATAAAAGTTTTAAATGTAAGTACAAAGATTTCGTAACTGTTTTTAGTTACAACAGTTGTTGAATGAGTACAATGATGATGATCTTTTATCCATAACTGTTTTTGGTTACAACAGTTTTCTTTTGAATAAGTACAAAGATGTGCATTTCTTCCTCGTAGCTAATATTTTGCCTTTCAAACTGAACATGTTCGAAGGTTTTTTGGATCAGGCTTTGTATTTGAGTCTTCAGCTTTGTATTTGAGTCTTCGGCTCTTTCGATTCTGCTCGCATCACTTGACTCGTTGGGTAGATGGATATTTAGGCTCGAGGTTTGACTTTTTGATAGTCTTCTTTGCTTCGTCTTAGCCTTCCATACTGTATAGTCCCCCAAGTGTTTGAGCTTTGAAGAATGAAATCTCGAGCACTTGACTATTCCTTCTTTGTTGTCCTTTTCCTGAAAAGGAAAAACATGCGGGACTCGAAGGTATATAGTTTTTAGATGATGGCTGCTTAACCCTTTAAAACGTTCATCAGAAAGTGTAACCCTAGACCGGGAATTCAGTTTCTTCCTCGCCTCTTTGCAGTTCTAATATCATCATTTGGTGATGGGTTAGCTTTATGCCTATCATCTAAAAAGGTTAGTAAGATTTTAAATGTTCAAAATAAAATCGAACATGTGATACCTGACTGGGGGTATCAACCTTTTCCTTAGAAGTAGTACTTCTTCAAGTGGATGGCATTCCAACTTGTTGGTAGGATTCTGCCGTCCATTGCTTCCAGCTAGTAGGCACCCTTCCCAGCTATGCCTCGGACTTTGTAGGGTCCTTCCTAGTTTGGACTTAGCTTTCCTGCGCCTGCTTCTTTTGTTGATTGAAAGATTTTTTTTTGAGGACGAAGTCCCTAATCTTGAAGTACCCGAGATGAGCTTTACGGTTGTAATAACGCTATATGATTTGTTTTTGAGCTGCCATCCGTATTACTGTTGCTTCTCTCCGTGGTTCGAACAGGTCCAGATTGGTCCTCAATTCGTCGTCGTTTGCTTCCTCCGTGGCTGTTGTAAACCTTATGCTTGGTTCACCAATCTCCACAGGTATTAAGGCTTTTTAGCCATAGACAAGTGCGAACTTTGTTTTTGAAGTTGTTCTGTATGCCCATAATACCACTGGTAACTCATCAGGCCAGTTTCCTTTGGCTTTATCTAGCCGCTTCTTTAGATTGTTGATGATGACTTTATTCGTTGACTCAGCCTAACCATTAGCCACGGGGTGGTATGGCGTTGAAGTGATATGTTTTATTTTCCAGCTTTCAAAGAATTCTGTGATTTGCGAGCCTACGAATTGTGGGCCATTATCACACACGATCTCCTTTGGTATCCCAAAGCGGTATATTATGTTTTGCCATAAGAAGCTTTTAACTTCCTTTTCTCGCACATGTTTGAACGCTTCTGCCTCTACCCATTTTGTAAAATAGTCGGTTAGCACGAGCAAAAATTGTACATGTCTTTTAGCTGTGGGAAGAGGTCCCACTATGTACATACCCCATTTCATGAAGGGCCATGAGGATATTATTGGATGCAATAATTCTGCTGGTCAATGATGTTATTAGAAAATCTTTGGCATCTGTCGCATTTGGATACGAATTCTCGGCCTCTTCTTCCATCTTAGGCCAATAGTACCCAACTTTGATTAGGGTTTTTACCAAGGACCTCTCCCCTAAGTGATTTCCACAGTGTCCTTCGTGGACTTCTTTCATCACGAACTCCGTTTGGTTAGGTCCGAGGCATTTTGCTAGGGGCCCTCCGAACATCTTGCGATATAATGAGTTGCGGTGCCATTCTGCAAAAAATTTAAGATTTCGTTTCTCCAATCCCAGGTTAAATTGTTGAAAGTTACCTCATTTCTGTCCTGGTCGATCACTGAATGGAATAGATGAACGACAATTGCATTTTCTTTGTTTGTTACTTCTGTGACTGCTGCGAAGTTAGCTAATGCATCTGCTTCTGCATTTTCCTCTCTAGGTATTTGTATTACCTTCCATTTTTTGAATTGTCTCACGAGCTCTCGTGCATGTTCCAGATATTGTTGCATCCGAGTCTCTCGAGCGATTTAAGTCCCCTACATCTGATTTACTACCAGTTGGGAGTCGCTTTTGACTATGATTTGCTCGATTGAAAGTTCTTGTGCGATTTCTAGTCCTGCAACAACAGCTTCGTACTCTGCTTCATGGTTAGTTCTAGGATAACATTTGATAGCCAGTCGTGTCTTTTCACCTGTGGGTGATATTAAGACTATGCCTAAGCGGACACCTTTTTATTGGAAGAACCACCGGTAAATAGGGTCCATAGACCCGGATTAGCACCGTTAAAGAGTTGTAACTCTTTTTCCACTTCAGTGACAATGCTATTACTAAAGTCAGCGACAAAATCAGCTAAGATCTGAGACTTGATTGCAGTCCTAGGCCGATATATTATTTTATGCTCACTTAATTCTATGGCCCACTTGGCTAATCTTCCTGATAGTTCTTGTTTATGCAGTACGATTTTCTTAATAGATACGAGGTCACAACTGTGATTGGATGACATTGAAAGTATGGCCTTAATTTTCTAGATGACATGATTAGAGCTGAGGCTAACTTTTCTAGATGTGGATATCTAGTTTCAGCATCTAGTAATGTCTTGATTACATAATAAATAGGATATTGTCTACCTTTATCCTCCCTTACCAATATTGCACTTACAGCAATTTCTGAGACGACAAGATAGACGTACAACCTCTCCCCCTCCTTTGGCTTTGACAACAACAGAGGTTTTGATAGATAAGACTTTAGGTCTTTGAGAGCCTGTCGACATTCTTCAGCCCATTTGAACCGATTTTGCTTTTTGAGAACTACAAAGAATTTAAAACTTTTCTCGGAAGATTTGGAAATAAATCTTCCTAAGGCTGCAATTCTTCCCGTTAGTCTTTGAACCTCTTTTATGCTTATAAGTACGTCAGGTATTTCTTCTATAGCTTTAATTAGATCAGGATTTACCTCTATTCCCCTGTTTGATACAAGGAAACCCAAGAATTTACCAGATTCTACGCCAAAAGCGCATTTTTATGGATTCAACTTCATATTATACCTGCATAAAATGTCAAAGGTAATAGAGAGGTGATGGAAATGGTCTTCCGCCCGTGTTGATTTTACCAACATGTCATCGATGTAAACTTCCATCGTTTTTCCTAGATGTTCCCGCAACATCTTGGTCACTAGCCTTTGATAGGTGGCTCCAGCGTTTTTTAAGCCAAAATGCATGACTTTATAACAATAAATCCCCATGTTTGTAATAAAGGAGGTTTTTTCCTCGTATGAGCGATCCATTTTAATCTGATTATAACCAGAATACGCATCTAGAAAGCTTAACAATTCATGACCTGCGGTGGCATAAATCATTTGATCTATATGTGGTAATGGGAATAAATCTTTGGGGCATGCTTTATTTAAGTCAGTATAATCTACGTATACTCTCCATTTTCCATTCTTTTTAGGTACTACCACAGTGTTAGCTAGCCAGTTAGGGTACGTTACCTCTCGTATCAAACCAATTTTCAAGAGTTTCTGTACCTCTTCGTCAATCACTTGGTTCTTGAATGGTCCTTGCTTTCTTTTCTTCTGCTTAACAGGTACGAATGATGGATCTTCATTTAGTTTATGAGTCATCACTTCTAGTGGGATACCTGTCATATCTGAGTGGGACCACGCAAAGCAATCTGCGTTAGCCTTTAAATAATCAATTAACTTACCACTTCGACCGGGGCTCAGCCTCGTGCTTACATACACTTTCTGTTCAGGTTTTTGTTCAAACAATGGAACAACTTCGATCTCTTCCGTAGTTTTTTTGATGTGCTCCTCTTCCTCCGATTCATGAATGACGTCCGGTCTAGAATCTACATCAATGTGGTCCAGTTTATCTTCCGTGGTGACTTGATTCACCTTTTCGTGAATATCTTCTTCCGTATCTTTTGGAACACTTACTTCTTTCGTACCTGTTTGGTCAATGGCTTTTTCTGTACCTATTTGGCCGGTAACATCTGCCTGGGAGATTTCCATATCTTCCGATTACTCCGTCTCTACTTTTTTGTTATAATGCACCACATAATTTATATTTCTAGAGATTTTTTGATCTCCTCTAATCTGTCTGATTCCCCATTCTGAAGGGAATTTTATTACCTGATGCAAGGTAGATGGTACTGCTTTCATGTCGTGGATCCAGGGCCTTCCCATGATTACGTTATAAGCCATGTCAGTATCAACGACTTGGAATTTGGTGTTTTTAATTACTCCCTCGGCATAAGTGCTAAGTTCGATTTCTCCTTTAGTATCACTGTAGAGTTGTCAAACCCTTATATGGATCGTGCCTTTGGGATCACCTGATTTCCCAAGAGCATTTCTTCCACGACTCTTAACAAGATAATGTTGACTGAACTACCTGGATCAATCAACACTCTTTTAATGTTAGTTTCATGAATGAGTAAGGATATTACCAGAGAATCGTTGTGGGGGAGCATTAGTCCGCCGAAATCTGCATCATTAAAGGTTATATCATCTACGTCCGGATTTTCTCGAACCCGCTTTCCGTGTTTAACTGTGACCTTCTAGGCTAATTTGTAAACTATTTCGTTTACTTCCTCTCCTATATGTATCACGTTGATGGTTCTTTTTGGAGATGGAGGCTTCGGGGGCTCCTGCATGTTTACCTTTTTCACTAATCAATTCTGTTAAATAGCCCCGTTTCAATAATTGTTCTATTTCACCTTGTAAAAACCTGCAATCTGCAGTCTTATGTCCATGATCATTATGGAGTTCACACCAGAAATTTGGATTCCTTTTAGTTGGGTTTGACCGCATTTCTTTGGGCCATCGAACATTATCACCCATATTTCTTAAAATAGAAACAAGTTCAGGGGTACTTACATTAAAGGTGTGGTCCCCAATTCGTGCATTACCTCTAGGTCGTTCATCTCGATCCTTTCTGGATCTAGATGAGGACGAGCCCGCATCTCTGCTTGGTGGTCTATAATCTGACCTGGTGTTTTCGAACCTGGGACGAGTTTCACGTCCCGATGGTCCCAAGTAAGGATCGTACCTGTTTTTACCTGATCTCCTGTCTGATTCGGAACGTCTGGATCTGGTATGATCTTAATCTTTCGAACGATCAATGGTATCTTCTTCTATTCGAAGTTTAGTATTGTACCTATTATAAACATCGTTCCACGTTGTAGTTGGGAATTCTCTCAAGCTTTCTTTGAGTCTCCTCGTGGCTTCTGAGCTTTTGTCATTTAGATTACTTGCAAATTCCATGGATGCCCAATTAACAGGCACCTTTGGTAGTTGCATTCTTTCTCGTTGGAACCTATCTACAGATTCACAGAGTAGTTCTGTGTCTCCTTGCTTTATTTTAAATATGTCCTTCATTCTTTTCTCGACTCTTTGCGCACCGGAGTGTGATTTTATGAAAGAATCTGCAAGCTCAGCAAAAGAATCGATAGAATTTTCAGGGAGAAGAGAATACCAGGTTAGGGCTCCTTTGGTAAGCGTTTCTCCGAATTTTTTGACAAGGACTGATTAAATATCTTGTTTTGTTAAGTCGTTGCCCTTTACTCCGGTGGTAAAATCAGTCACATGGTCGCGTGGGTCAGTTGTTCCGTCATACTTAGGAAGGTCAGGCATTTTAAACTTCTTGGGTATAGGCAAGGGTGTTGCGGTTGGTTTCCAAGGTTGTTGAGAATATCTATCAACATCAATGCCTTTGATAACAGGTGGTACTCCAGGAATTTGCTCGATTTGATCGTTTTGTTCCTTCACCTGTTTCTGCAAGGTTAGTAGTAAATTTTGTAATTCAGAGTTATTAGTCATACCTGGTCTCACTTCGAGAGATTTGTTAGGAGTGTCATCTCTTGCTGAGTTTACCAACCCAGACTAAGGATTTTCCATGGTGATAGTGTTATTGGGAGGTGGTGTCAGTGATGCAGGTGATGCAGGTGATGCCGCTGATAATCCCCTTGAAAATTCTTGCAAAGCTTGGCCCACATACTCTACAATCATTTGCTTTACCCGATCTTGTTCTACCGTTTGATCATTATTATCGTTGTTGTTATTGGATCTTTTTGGGGATTGTTCCCTTGAACCACGTGGGGTTCCTAAAGGTGATGGAACCGGGGTTCCATTTCTCTGCTGGTTGTTGTCGTNAGTAGTTCAATGCCCTTACAAGTTATATTTTATTCCCTTATATAGAGAATTTCTTAATACAACGTCTACCTCTTACAATGATCGCTCATTAATGACTAATTATTACATTAATGGGACGTTACATAGAATGACCGTAATTGTTGCATGAAGTTTGTGTAACGCGTGAGTCATTAATTGAGGGTCTCTGAATCTGCCCGTATCTTTGTTCGGATTCATGCTGACAGTGTCTCTTCCTTGTCTCAATCAGGTTGAGTTTCTCGTAGTTGATTACTCCGTAGGTTTATTGAGTCGTGTCTCTTTTCTTCGCACCTCTTTATAGAATCATGTCCAGCTGTCATGTTTTCCTTGGTCCACGTAGCTGGCTGAGTCATCAAGAATTATCATACGTGTAAAACTCTTTTTTTACCAATACATCGATGTGTCTCTACGACAGACTGGAACAATACCTGTGATGACAGAATCGGAAGCAACTGCCTCAGAACGAGCTGGAAGGGCATAATACCTGGCCTGGCCTCCTCCTCTAGGGAGACCTCGACCTCCCCGACCTCCACCTCGAGCTTCCTGAGTAGTGAAGCGGCAGCTGGGGCTGGAAGAATGGTCGGAGGACCCGATGGAGCACAGGTGCCTGAGAAGTCTGTGGAGGTACACCCCTCCTTAGTTCGTCAACATTTTTGGTAAACGTACCCGGACCTGTGATTTGACGGTCCCGGAGGGTTCGTAGGAAAATTTGGGATCTGGGCGTATGCCTGGAATCAAATTCCGAGGTCCCAAGTCCGAGAAATGAATTTTTAAAGGAAATTGTTTTCTGGAAATAATAAAGACTTTTGAAAATGAACTTTGATGTGAAATATGTGTTACCAGGCCCGTATATTGGTTCCAGATCCTGGAAAAGGTTCAATATATGTTATGTGAGTTATTCGTAAAATTTGGTAAGAAACGGACTTGGTTTGACGTGTTTCGGATCAAAATTGGAGAATTTAGAAGTTATGAAGTTTGAGAAAAATTCTATAGATTTTGGAGTTTAATTCATTGTTTTTGATGTTATTTTGGTGGCTATATTACTCTAATACGTTCGTAGATGATTTTGAAGTCGTGGGTATATTTGGTTTTGAGCCCCGAGGGCTCAGATGAGTACCGGGTAGGTGTCGGGGTGCAAAAGAGTTGGAATTTTTTTGTTTTTGGGGGCTGTTGCTGGTGTGTGAGATCTTACACTATGCGATCGTATAGGTTGACCCGCGATCGTGTAGTGTAGTGTGGGGGAGGGGGTTGTGACTCTATGCGACCACGTAGGCACTCTCGCGATCGCGTAGAGTATAAGAGAGTTGGGGAGGGGGCTGGACATTTTTCCTTCTTCGGTCGCACCAATCGGTCCGCGATCGCGTGGGTCCACGTCCGATCTCTCTGCGATCGCAGCCTTCACTTCGTGATCGCGTAAGTCTAAGTCCAGTACTCTCTGCGATCGCAGGTCATATGTCGCGATCGCGATAGCCAATTTCGCCCAGTGATTTTTAATGTTCAAAAACAGAATACCAAACGAGATTTTCATATTTTTCACCCTCTCCTTCTTCTACAAACCCCATAGCCGATTTCCAAGTTTCTCTTCCTCCATAACTACTTAGGTAAGTAATCTTAGCTCTAATTTCTTCCATTTTCTTCATCAATCATTAGATTCTAGGCTTAAAAACATGAAATCAAGGGTAGAAATTGGGGTTTTTGGGTAGAGTTCGGGCTTTTGGAAATTTTGGGAATTCAACCTCATTTTGGTGTCGGATTTCAAAACAAATTGTATATTCTGGTTCATGGGGGAATGGGTGATCGAGTTTTGGTCCGAACCTCGAGTTTGAACCAAGCGGGCCCGGGGTCGAATTTTGGTATTTTTGGAAGAATTATGGGAAATGTATAATTAGGATTTGGGATTGATTTATTGAATATTATTGATGTTATTAAGTCATTTATGTCTAGATATTATCGTTTCGGAGTTGGATTCAAAAGCAAAGGCCGTGATTGAGGCTTGACTTGCATTCTTGGAGTCGAGGTAAGTGTTTGGCCCTACCTTACTTATTTGCTATGTGTAATTCATGTCCAACGTATATGTGAGGTGACGGGTACCTATATGTTGTGGTCAAGCATGCCCGTGAGTCGAATTTTGATGAGTTATTTAATGTCTTTGATATTCTCTGTGTTGTGAATTATTGGGAACCTTGGAAGTGGTACCTTGAGGTTACTTCCTGACGTAGAAGGTTATTGATTAAGTGTTCGAATGAGGATTTTACTGTTGACATTATACTACTGAGTGAGATTGGTTATAGCTGAGTCCCTTGCCGGGACAGTAAAATTTTTGTTGATTATTTCTGTACATTTGAAATGTCGTATTGTTAAACTTTCATATCAATTGTTTCTTTTACACTCATCATGCACGGGGGAACATTCCGTGCTGAGTGATTATTAATTATGCACGAAGGAACATTCTGTGCCGATGATTATTATTTATGCACGAAGGAACATTCCGTGCCGATGATTATTATTTATGCACGAAGGAACATTTCGTGCCGATGATTATTATATATGCGCGAGGGAACATTCCGTGCCGATTGATTATTATTTATGCACGAGAGAGCATTCCGTGTCGATGATTATTATATATGCACGAGAGAACATTCCGTGTCGATTGATTATTATTTACGCATGAGGGAGAATTCTGTGCCTATTGATTTTATTTATGCACGAGGGAACATTCCGTGCCGATTGGTTATTATTTATGCACGAGGGAACATTCCGTGCCAATTGATTATTATTTATGCGAGAGGGGACATTCCGTGCCGATTGATTATTATTTATGCGCGAGGGGACATTCCGTGCCGATTGATTATTATTGATGCACGAGGGGACATTCCGTGCCGAGTCATTTTTATTTATGCACGAGGGGACATTCCGTGCCGTGTGATTTTGAGGCTATACACGAGGGTCATGCCGTGTTTTCTCCTGTCTATTTTACTTGTTTCGAGTTGTTACTCCCTGCTTTACTTCTACATTCCAGTTAGTACTTGATTCTACTGTTTTAGCAATTGTTGCCCCTTTTATCCCTAGCATGTTCTTCCCCGCAACTGCATTCCTGTTATTTTCTGCTATACTATTAAACTGCACAGGTACAATTTGTTGTCGTGTCCTAGCCTCGTCACTACTTCACCGAGGTTAGGCTCGGCACTTACTCAGTACATGGGGTCGGTTGTACTGATGCTACACCTGCACTTCTTTATGTTGTGCAGATTACGCAGCCGGACCTAGTGGACCTCGCTAGTGGGAGTGTCCTTCAGTCCATTCCAGACGACACTGAGGTAGTTCCGCATGGTGTTCGTGGATTTCGGGTCCCTGTCTATCTTTCATTCTGTCATTTATGTGTTTTCCAGACAGATACATCATTTTATCTTCAAACTGTTGTTTTTAGTCAAATCTTAAACTGGTTCGTGAGGTTGTGACTCCACTTAAAGGGATTTCTTCGTTATTAGCTATTGTCATTTAGAGTTATGTTAATGCTTCCGCACTTTATCTCTACTATCTAGTCAGTGTTTGTTATTTTCACTTGTTAATAAATCAATTCAGTTAACACGTTGGCTTGCCTAGCGGGTGCAATGTTAAGCTTTATCACGGCCTGAAGGTGGGATTTCGGGTCGTGACAGACATGAGTCAACCTTTCACAAAATTTCAAATCAATTCGCTTCCACATAAACAAGTATTGAGCTTTAGAGTCCCCTAGATAACATTCATTCTCGTCCATCCATTTTGCAACATAGGCCATCGTTTCTAGTTTAAGGCTCCTACTTAACCGTACCATGGATTAATCTATCTAACCGTATACTCTATTATTTTTATGCATTTAATTAATTATGATTATTATGTTAACGCTTTATTTTTGTTTGTATAGTTTTAATTTTATTTAAAGGTTGCCTAGTACTAAACACTGGTTTGGCTGCGAATCTGCATAAAAGGACGAGGCTATGATGATAGACCGATTTGTAAAATTCAGCACTAGTAAGGGACTGTTGCAGGCACAGACTGATGGTACCAAGGTGAATGTGAACTTTCAGAAGCAATCTCCCCGAGCACAATGCAACCCTCGACAACAAAAGAAGATGAAGCCCTGCTTTTTCACTGCTTCGGATGAGCCATCGGTTGATATACTTGATAGATTGAAAGCAAAGGTCTTCTACGACCAAGGAAAGGATTTATCTCTGAGCAACCACCTCAAAACATTGATCCATCCAAGAATGGTGCATTTCATTCAAACATTCAAGGACATGACACTGAAGAATGCTCAGCCCTCAAATTCAAGATACAAAGCATGATTGAACAAGGTAAGATAGTTGTACAACAGGAGTTACCAAGCAGTAAATGCACCGCAGGCACAAATCATTGTCAAAGGCGATCCATCAAAATTGGCACCATAGTGCTTGAAGAGAAAACACATTGCAGATCAGGAGGACTAAGAATGATGTCACAACGCAATCGTTCTCCACCCGCCCACCCGTGATTTTGCAGAAGGACCCTTCATTATTTGGCAAAGCAAAAAATGAAATCTCAAGCTACATATTGCTTACAAGCACAACAGCAAATTCCAGGATGCCATAGCAACAAGTTGCAGATTCAAAGAAAATCTTTGATGTTCAATGCAAGGCAACCACTTTATTTTATATTAACGAGTTTCTTTGAGTAATGCAGGGGAATATTTTAGCTATTCTTGAACAATATTACACGTTATCGCAAAGCTCAGCACCAAGGCAGAAGTCGCAAGATTCATTCAAAGCAAAGGACGAAGCCAAGTCAACACAAATCAAACTTTGCAACTTATAATTTTTCTTTGAGTGCAGTAATTTATTAATAGAAAAACTTCAGTATGAAGATCCAACAACTATTATCATTTCACCAGGAACATTCACTACTACAAAGCCACTGCATCAAGTACTCTGCACCGCACCATTTGCTATTGCAAATTTATTGCACCAAGCTCTCCGCATTGCACCATCAATATATGTTACTTCGAAGTAACCATAACAAGTTCTCTGCACCGCATTATACAACTACAAATCAAGCATCGCACCAAGCTTCTGCACCGCATTATACAACTACAAATCAAGCATCTCACCAAGCTTCTGCACCGCACCAATGTTTAAAATTGCAAATCAAGCGTCATGCATCCAGGTTTGTCCACCTAATAACAGGACAATGAGGTAGTCCGCCTGATTAATAGGACATAAGGTCGTCCGCCTGATTAATAGGATACGAGGTAGTCCACCTGACTAATAGGACATGAGGTCGTCCACCTAATTAATAGAACACGAGGTTGTCCACCTAATAATAGGACATGAGGTAGTCCGTCTGATCATAGGACATGAGGTAGTCCGCCTGATAATAGGACACAAGGTTGTCCGCCTGATAATATGACACAATGTTATCCACCTAACAATAGGATATTAAGGTTGTCCGCTTGAACAATAGGACACTTTAGTGCATATTCATATGCTTTTCATTTATTTATTTCGACCTAGATGGTCTTGTTTTAACGTCATTACTGAAATGCGTCATTATAATAAATCATTGCAAAGCACATTTATCAATCGCATGTTATTATTGAAAATCATCATTGGCATAAAGCTACATTTTTATCAAATTATTCGCATTGTATAAGTAAACGCCCAAAATGTGTCATTTTCATTAGATTACTTTACAACATATTGCATTTCAATATCTACTCTACTAACAAATTTGCCTAGCATGTTAAGCTTTGCAGGAAATATAATGCAACATGGCGATCGAGTCGAGTTATCGCAAATTATATTTTGAAACTCATAGTTTTATTTGAGTGCAGGAATTTGCTAATAACAAACTCCAGCACGCAAATCCCCAAATTATTGGCACCGCTCCTTAAATATTTTCTTCTGTAAAGGCACTATATAAAGCTCTCCGCACCATGGATATTCTCTACTGCACCAAGCTCTTTGCATCGCACCCTGGATATTGTTATGATAACTCTGGCACCGGACCAAGTTTTATCTTCCATATCGATGTCTTTGCACCACATCACATCAATCTTTGTAATTACAAATCAAGCACTACATCTCAGGCTTGTCCACATTCAAATAGGATATATCGGGTCTATCCGCTCTCAAATAGGATATATCGGGTCTATCCGCCCTCAAATAGGATATTTTGGGTTCATCCGCCCTCAAATAGGATATATCAGGTATATCCGCCCTCAAATAGGATATATCGGGTCTATCCACCCTCAAGTAGGATATATCGGGTCTATCTGCCCTCAAATAAGATATATCGGGTTCATCCGCCCTCAAATAGGATATATTGGGTCTATCCGCCCTCAAATAGGATATATCGGGTCTATCCGCCCTCGAATAGGATATATCGGGTCCATCCGCCCTCAAATAGGATATTTTAGGTTAACTACCCTCAAATGAAACATATCATGATCGTCCGCCTTCAAATAGGACCTAGAGGTTATTCCTTCTTCAAAAAGGACATTAATTTATTTCGATCCAAGTGGTCAGAATTGCATAAGCGTTGCTGGAACATTTTATCCTTCATAAATCATTGCCATATGCATTTATCTTTATAACCTAAATTTTCATGTGCCATTGCCGACTATGAAATATGTCGCCATAAAATTATATTTTTATATGTTTGCATAATAAACTCGCATTTTTTATGAATTGATGCCTAAATATTATTTTCATAAGATTACTTTTATGGCATATTGCATCTTATTTCCTAACGATTTTTTTTAGCATTGTTAAGATTTGCAGGAGATATAATGCAACGTGAAACTATATCTTAGCAGTGAACTGGGACAGCTTGTTAGGGAGGAATATCAAACTCTCCAACAAGGGTCAAGGATCCATTTCGAACTCCGCTCGGCCTCGCTCTCAAAATTTGTAATCAAAATCCTTATTTCAAACATCTTTTCCTATCATGACCAACCCAGTGTTGACACCCGGTGTCTCCATAATCCGACACTGGGGCAGCATTTTTAGGATCAGTATCACTCAATGAGTCCTACTCCAAGGTATCATAAATCTTGAACTACATATGGCCTGATTCTCGTGAAACCCGAGATATGTAGGCAACTCGAAATCGAAATTCGGCCGCAATCATTTTTTGTGTCCCCTTTGTCCCATTTCAACCTTGATGGTCGGGACAAAATTGGCTACTAGCCAATATTCTTTGCCCATAAACTCTTACATCGTCTCCGGTCAAAGAGGGGCAACTGTTGACATCCAATTTTGTCCCTCCTTTCTTCCAAACTATTTGTTTGAGCTTCTTATATTACTAATATTGTAAAAATAATTATTTTACCTTTGTTATCTCAAAATAGACATATTTAGTATCATTGTTTTAGTATTGTTATAATCTTTTTTTATTATTATTGGCATTGGATATCAATATTATTATTACTATTATTATTATTATTATTACTAAATTATCGTCTTTTGCGAAAAGTGGATCACTTCTCTTTATTTAACCAACTAGTAATATTCTTTAATCCCCTATTTTATAAATATTTACTCTAATAGGACTATATCATTTGATTTTAAGATCAATCGAATAGTTATTTTTGTAATTACTTTCTTAATTGCTCACAATTATAGTCTTTGTATAATTTTTTGTCTTAACTAATACTATTATATAGTATGATTAATCCTAATTAGAAGTTCAACAAGTTTAGGAAGAAAGTAATTTCAGAATAATTTCAGGCCCAATTCGGCCAAGTCCATGTTCCAAGCCCAGCTGAACCTCAACCCATCGGCCCAATACCCTCTTTAACTATTCTAGTCCCTAATTCTTAACCCTAGTAAAAAAGAGACCAACGTTTTCTCTCACTCTCCAGACGCTCCTTCTCCTCCCTTTCCTCTTCTTCACAAATTTCCATCCTTGCTCAGCCATGGCAGAACTTTCCTTTACCATTTTTTAACAAAAAGCTCTGCACCTTAATTAATTTTCTGCAAACAACCTTTTGGAGCTGCCTCCTTTGAATCCTTGTTTTTCCGCCCCCTTCTATCTCCCTTAACCCTCACTATTTGGCTAATCATTCAAAGTTTATCTTCTTCCTTACTCTGTTAAAATCTAGTTTTAAGTTTCTCTATTTTTTTTACCTCTATTTAGTCCATATCCTTGCCAAAGCTTTCATTTGTATTTGTGTCCGCATTTGACGATCTTTCGAAAGAGCTGAGCCAAAGCTAGACATAGTAGATCCACTCGACGATGCCTCGTTCACTACTCACAAAAAGGTCAGTAACTTCGAAATCTTTCTTCTCGGTTTTCCTGTATTTGAAGATCTGAAATGTTTGTTTGTGTGTTTTAAAAATCTGTTTCTACTTTGTTTGATATGTAATGCAAAGTGATACTTCTATTGCGTCTTAATAGACTTTTTCTCATTATCGTGTTGAACAATTTTACGTCATTATTTTTTGTTATTTTTGTTTGTTCTCTTTGGTTGGTTAAGCTATATATACAAATTGGTATTTTTTCTGTTTGCACTGCGCGGCTAAAAGTTTAAAAATCACTTTAGGTTGACTTGATAAGGTACTAAATTTTGAAAAGAAAAAGTGAATTGGAATTGCTGGAAATCATGTGTTAAGTAAAGGTGTTCATGAATTACAGCCTGTTAATGTTAGTTATATCTGTTTATTTTAAGTTAGACTAACATGAACTTGCTTTGTATTAAGATTTTATTTGTATCATTTAGATATCATAACTTTTGTGAAAATTTCGATCATTTTTATAATAGCCACATATAATTACAAAGTATCTTAGGTCCCTTTTCTTTTTCCACATGTTAGATACCATGTATTTAAGCATGTAGCTTTGGATTAAATAACCTTAAAATATTTACTTCTTGACTGCATTTCTTTGGCTTGCATATTTACACGTTAGTGGTATGATTAAGAGTCAGTTTTATCATTTGAGTTATTGTGTTTTTTAAATCCTTGCATCTAGAAGCCATGTCCAGCTTTTTGATCCATTTGTTACTTTATATATGATAATGAAGTTAACTAGGCACCATGACTCATGTTCTCTGTTACAAAAACTATTCTATGAATTTCATTTGCAACTTGTCGAATTGGTTCCATTTTATGTAGCCGCAGTCCTTCTATTTCCTTCCATGTTATAAGTTCATCATAAAGAGAAACTTATCTAACTATTAAGAATATAGATTCATATTATGTATTTTCTTTTCATGACTTAGAGACCATGGCAATAGCATTTGACAATGGTCATAGCGAAATAGACCTTAGCTTGAAGCACATGTTGTTATGAAACATTGCTTACATATCTACTTTCAGTGTTAGCATTTATTTTCTAAAATCTGAAAATAACCTTAAAATGGGAGAAAACACATATTTATAAGTCTTAAAATTACTAGTGTTTGTTCCCTCATTTGCTGAAACATAGCAACTATAGTCATAGGCTTAAAATATTAGATACTTTTGTAGTTTGATTTACCTCACTGGAAGTGACTTTAAGTAAGAAGAAATGGGATGTTAAGATTATAGATCCTTTAAATAATTTCAATACCAATATGATTGATACTTGCTTTGTTTCTGCTATTTTAGTTATCACCTTCTATGTAGCACTTCTAGAAATAGACCTCTTTCATTCTAATTCTTGTTTTGTTCTCTTTTTGTGCATATGTGCTTGGAGCAAATCATGGAGTCTTAAAGCAGGACTCTCCCATACCCGCACGTGGAGCCAATGCCTCTCATTCCTTAGAGCACCGGATAGCGAGAAAAATAGCGAAACGCTTGGGGACACCTATGGCGTCCTTCTTTTGTTTCTATCATTCATTTTATCTTAATTTTGTATTTGCCAATTTACGTTTTTGTGTTTCTTAATTTTTGAAATTTTTATGTTGGAGTCTATTATTAACATAGAAGAAATAGCTTAGCCTTATTTAATCACTTAGTATTCTCACCCTATTTATAAGTATCGTGCTTATTTTATCACTTGGAATACCACGCCTATTTTCAAGGACTACTTAAACAGTAGCTTAATAACATTTTGTTATACTAATGTTTTCTTATAAGGTACTTAATTTTGGAGATAGCATTTTAAACCAGAGACGTTCTTGAAATTCTACTCTTATACTTTCTTCAACACCTATAAGTTTAGACTTCAAACTTTGTTAGCAACAAATGGCTTCTTTGTAAAAAACTTGTTTTCAAAGGTAATTTGGACGTCTTTTTCCAAAACCAAAGTCAGATTCCTCTAATTAATTTTGATAGCTTTCAATCAAAGGTATTTAGATATAAATATATATATTTCTTTAACTAATTAACCTAAGTTTGGTCGGTTAATCGTAATTAACGGATCATATAGGGTGGCTTAATAACCTTTTCTATAATATTAATTAGAACCCTTACCCATAGTTTTTAAGGTTAAGCAGACCATATAAAACATAGTTAATTTTAAGCATTACTTAGCTAAAATTGGTGTTCTAATTCACCTTTAAAATAATTAGGTGGCGACTATCTTTAATTAATTAAACCTTCAGAATTACCAATATGTTATACTATAGTTTGACCCGTATTAGAATGGGGTATAACACAATGTAGTCCTGTACAATCCTGATTCTAGCACCTTCGCTGCTGTTCGGATTCCTCTAAAGTGTCCACCATATGGAGACGCATGACAGTCCTGCAAAACAAAGGGTTGATCTTGCTCGGGGATGCACCGCCGCATCATATTATCAACATATATTTTGAACAATAAAGGCTCATCCTAATAATACGCCCGACAATCCCGGAAAAACCTTTTCTTTTGAACTGAGGATAAATCATGCGGTACTAGACCACATGCCAAGTAATTAGCAATATCAACATACCATGATGCCTCCTCCATTGTCACGACAAGTAATTTCTCATCCGGGAAAGTCTCAATGATATCTTCAACCTCTGTTCTCTTTTCTGCCCCTTCAAACCTCTAGAGGGGGTCTGCCACTTGGTTGTCTGCCCCCTCCCGGTCACGAATCTCCAGCTCACATTCTTGTAGCAACAGAACCCAGCGAATCAGGCGAGGCTTCGACTCCTTCTTTGCTATCAAGTGCCTAATGGTTGCACGGTCAGTATAACTTTCGAGCCAATTAAATATGACCTGAATTTGTCGAAGGCAAACACTACAACAAGCATTTCCTTTTCAGTGACCGTGTAGTTCAACTGTGCACCACTCAACGTCCTGCTAACATAGTAAATTGGGTGCATAATTTTCTCCTTACGCTGCCCCAAAACTGCTCCTATCGCATAATCACTGGCATCGCACATCAGCTCGAATGGTTGCTCCCAGTCGGGTGCAACAATGATAGGTGCGGTCACTAGTCTCTTCTTCAGCTCCTCAAATGCCAACCTGCAAACATCAAAAAATACAAAGTGCTGGTCTTTTTCCAGCAGATTACATAAAGGGTTAGCAATTTTTGAAAAATCCTTGATGAACCACCTGTAGAATCCGGCGTGCCCAAGTAAACTCCTCACTGCTTTCACTGACGTAAGTGGTGGTAGCTTTTCAATTACGTCAACCTTCACAAAATCTACTTCAATCCCCTTTTTGGACAGTCTATGTCCCAACACTATTCCTTCTTGTACCATAAAATGGCACTTCTCCCAGTTCAACACTAGATTTGTTTCCGCACATCGTTTGAGCACCCTTTTGAGGTTATGGAGACAATATTCGAACGAATCTCCTGCCACGGAGAAGTCATCCATAAACACCTTCATAATGTCTTCGACCATGTCGATGAAGATGGCTAACATACACCGCTGGAATGTGGCCGGTGCATTGCAAAGTCCAAAGGGCATTCTCCGAAAGGCAAAGATGCCATACAGACATGTGAAGGACGTTTTCTCTCTATCTTCCGGGGCTATTGAGATCTGATTGTACCCCTAGTATCCGTCCATGAAACAAAAATGGGATCGCCAAGCTAACTTGTCCAACATCTGGTCAATTAATGGCAAGGGGAAATGGTCCTTTCGGGTGGTTGCGTTTAGTTTCCTATAATCCATGCAAATCCGCCACCCGGTGACTGTACGAGTTGAGATCAACTCGTTCTTCTCATTTTGTACAACAGTCATTCCGCCCTTTTTCAGTACACACTGGACGAGGCTCACCCAATTGTTGTCAGAGATGGGAAAGATGATGCCCGCATCCAGCCACTTAATCGCCTCTTTTTTTACTACCTCTTTCATATTCGGGTTTAGCCTTCGTTGATGTTCCCTGGAAGGTTTGTGCCCTTCTTCCAGAAGAATTTTGTGCATGCAGAAAGCTGGGCTGATACCCTTTATGTCTTCCATGGTCCAACCAATGGCAGTTTTGCACTCTTGCAACACCTTCAATAATTGTTCAACCTGCACAACTAGCAAACCAAATGATATGATAACATGCAAAGTAGAATTGGGACCCAAGAAAGCATACCTGAGGTAGGCTGGAAGTGGCTTCAGCTCCAGTTGTGGTGGTGTCTCGATTAATGGTTATGTAGGTGGGGTAGCTCTCTCTTCTAAATAGAGGGGCTCAACTCGAGGTTCCCTCTTCCAAAATCCTTGGCCTTCGAGTTCTATGACCCATTCTGTCAATCCTTCGCCATCCAATTCCTCTAAATTTGTCAAACAGGCTTCCAACGGATCTTTGGCATTAAGGGTCTCATCTTCATCATGTAGGATCACATCCACCGCTTCCATTAGTGGGCAAATTGTATATTCACTGGGTCTCCTCATGGATTGTTGGACGTTGAATATCACTTCTTCATCGTTCAACCTCATCTTTAATTCCCCAGTCTCACAATCAATCAGTGCTCTCCCAGTGGATAAAAATGGCCTTCCCAAAATGATGGGAATCTCCTCGTCTACTTGACAGTCCAAAATAACAAAGTCCGCAGGGAATACAAACTTCCCCACTTGCACTAGAACATCATCAAGAATCCATGTCGGTCTTTTTACCGTGCGGTCAGCCAGCTGCAACAACATAGAAGTTGGCCTAGCTATTCCAATGCCCAGCTTTGTGTAGATTGCCAAAGGCATCAAGTTTATAGTGGTTCCTAAGTTGCACAATGCTTTTGCAAAAGCGTAACTCCCAATGGTACACAGAATAGTGAAGCTACTTGGATCAGACATCTTTTGAGCCATGGGTCTAGTCACTACCGCACTGCATGTCTGTGTCAAAGTTATTGTGGACAGGTCCTGAAAGTCAAATTTTCGCGACATCAGGTCTTTCATCATCTTTGCATAGCCGGGCATTTTCCTCAAAGCATCCATTAGAGGAATATTCAGTTGAATCTGATGAAGCATCTCCATAAATTTCCTGTATTGATCCTCTTTCTTTTGTTTTGCCAATCTCTGAGGGAATGGTGCAAGTATCACTTTTTGTCCACTGCTTGCTGGCTATTCTTTGTTGGAATTTTGTGGCACAAGAGGAGCCACTTGTTCTGCAACTTGCTCACTTTCTTTGGCCTTACCCTTTTTAACCTGGGCTTGTTCAACCACCACTTCAGTGAGTTTTGCTGGTTCATCTATCTCGACTGAAACTGGAGTGGTTGGTGTAGTATTTCTTCTGGGATGAGCAACCTCTTGCTCCCTGTCTAAATTTCTCACATTCCTAAGACTAACTGCCATCAGCTGATTTGAGTTTTGCTCCTTTGGATTAATGTTTGTGTCAGCCGGTAATGCCCCTGAGGGCGGTTATTCAAGGCCATGGACAGCTGCCCCAGTTGAGTTTCAATCCCCTTGATTGTTGCGTCGTGTACTTCTAACTTTTCCTGCATCTTACCATTCGTGCCAATGAGTTGTTGCAACATACCCCTTATCTCCACCATGTTGTTGTCTTGTTGCTGATGGGGTGGTTGATATGACAACTGTTGCTGGTTCTGCTATTGATAGCCTTGTTGTCTCTGATATGGAACCAATTGGCCTTGTGGTCGTACACCTCCAGGTTGTGGCATGTTAGGTTTGTACTGTTGGTTGGGTGCTGGCCCCCATTGTTGTCCTCCTTGCCTCTGACCCCCAAAATTGTTAACATAATTCATATCCTCTCTAGGACCCTAGTTGCCACCTTCTCCACTCCATGAACACACATAGGACTGATTGATTCAAGGGGTACACAGTCCTTCATTTATTGTATCAACGATATGCACTTGCTTTGTACCCATCTCGTTAATCTTCTTCTTCAGTATACTCATCTGTGTCATGAGTGTGGATATGTTCTCTGCATGTGAATTATTTGGGTCAAGAGGAACTGAATGCACTATCGGTGTCAGGGTCGTACCTCTTATCATCCATCCTGAATTTTGAGCCATCTTGTCAAGAAGGATTTTGCACTCAGTAAATGTCTTGCTCGGAAAATCACTCCCAGCTGAAGTGTCTACATTTGCTTTCAAATTGCCCGCTAGCCCCATGTAGAATCTCTGGCCGAGCATTTGGTCTAGAATACCATGGTGATGACACTTCACTAGCATCCCTTTGAATATTTCCCAAGTCTCCTGCAAGGTCTTAATGGGCTTCTGCTTGTACTGCAATATCTCGTCAATCTGTCTTGCAGTCTTGTTGGGAGGGTAGAACTTATTCAGGAACTTCTTGACTAATTCCTCCCACGTGGCAATGGAGTTTATTGGGAGTGAATTCAGCCAAGTCTGAGCTTCCCCAGTCACTGAGAACGGGAACAATAGCAGCTTGATGGATTCCAAGTCACATTTGGCTGCCTTTGGGTCACACAAATCGACAGAAAATTTTTCAGGTGTTGTTGAGGATCTTCAATGTGTGACCCGGAGAATAATCCCTTATTCTGCAGAAGATGCAACATACTGTTGGTGATTTGGAATGTCTCCGCTTGTATTTGGGGACGACAATGACAGTGTCCAGGTTGTCAGCTGTTGGTTGTGCCCAATCATAGAGTGCAACTTCTGGCACAAGAGATGCCACCACTCCATCGTTTGGTACAAAAGGTACCCGGTTGTTTGCGTTGACGTTATCCACGTTTTCCATTTCAAGTTGCGGTAATTGTTTGTCCTTCTTGTTAGCACGATTTAATGCCCGAAATGTTTTCTTGGGGTCTGAGAGTCCTTCAATTAGTTCACCAGTCCTCGAAGAGTTTCTAGGCATACACCTGCATCACACAATAATTCAAACGTGAGAATTTCAATGAAAAATTATTTAACACCGTGGAAAATTGAGCTAAACTAATAATTCTAGCAATACTTCTGAGTTTTAACAAATAACAATGTTAGTTCCCCGACAATGACGCCAAAATTTGATCATTCCCAACCATGCCTTATAAAAGACAAAGCGGTCGTTGCAAATATAATCCGGTTTAAAGTCCGGAATCGAATCCTCAGGGAACTAACCTATCTATTACAACTCCCAGTGATGCTAATATAAGCTCAGACAATTTTCGGGTGCAATATTTTATATATAATTGTTTGAATTTATTAACTAAAGGGACTGATATTAAAAACTAACAATATTTATTATTAAAGATAACTCAATGGTAGAAAGATCTAGGGCAGTGATTTCCCCAATTGCTAGACTAATTCTGACTCTTTTGCTATAATCTCACCGTGTTACTCTATGAGGATTATGAGCTATGGGTTACTGCAATTATCTCTCGATCAACTACAGTAATTTACTAGAGCATTCTCTCGAACTACTCTAGCTGATAATTTATGTAGCTCTAATTTATCCCACCAAAGTTTCGTTATCTCTAACCCCACTTTTAAATTCAAGTAATGAATCTCTTCAATTACCCAAAAGTGATGTTGTCCAACAACAATCTAATCTGTTATTCTTTCTCAAGAAACACAAAGTACTTAGACACGATTAATCAAGGGCCCATTCAATTAATCACCATACAAAGCATAGTTGAACAATCTTAGATTAAACCCCAGATCGATTATAACTGATATTGAGTCAAAACTTCATCTAACAATTGGTTCCATCAACTCTAGACGGATTGTTTATCTACTCATGCTAAAATACAAAGAAAGTATAGAATAATTCATCATCCCCACAATAATGACAAGAGATGGAGAATAGAAAAACGATAATTGTAGCCGGGTCTTCTCACCCTTGTTCTCCTCCTCCCCGTTGATCTAAAACAAGTTTAAAACCTATATATCCTTTATTTTGGGCGAGCTAGACCTTTTATAGGTTAAGTGGAATTGTCCCTAAGCTTCCAATTTTACCCCAGAAATAACGCGTGCCGGAACTGGACTAGCGCGGTCGCACTACTGGCCGCGCTAAAGGCAATGTGTTATGTTTTTGATTGCTGATCTATCGCGGTCGCGCTACTGGGTGCACTATGGCCTTCCAATCTGCCTATTGCACCTGGACTAGCGCAGCTGCGCTATGGCCGCACTAATGGCGTATCATTCTGCCTTCGCATTTCTTCTTCCTTCCTTCACACGCTCTTAACTCCAAGGGGTCTTTCTCGCTTTAGTTTAGCTCCAAACACCATCCTAGGTTCTCATAAGCACAACTTGCTCATGAGAAATATAAAATCCACAATTAAAGCCATTTTAACATCATTTACCCTTCCTATGACAGTGAAGCAAAATGAAGTTGGAGTATAAATAGACGCTAAACTACATGAATCTAGCCTAATCAGAGGGCTAGAAGCGTTGGGATTCAGTATCCAGGAAGGATAGCAGTATCATTAGTGGCATATCTTCCAGCCTATGGTTTCTAAGTATCGAGAGGTATGGTTAAAAGAGTAAAGAAGAGTTTGAGACGATGTGATGTCTCGCTTGATGTTCCAGAATAACATAAGGAAATCTATAGTGCAAGCAAGTTGAAGGAAGGTTGCGAGTAGTATAAATGAATATGTGTAGGTCGCAAGCTAAAGTATGGTAGAGCGACAAGGTTTTAGAAAGACATGAGTAAGGATAAGGAAGGGCAAGTGAGAAGATGACGAGAATGGATAAGTCATTGGGATTAAGCCCATGAAACCAAGATAGTTAATGCTTTCTCTAAGTTATAGAAAGTTCAGTATAGCATGAATGAACTCAAAAGAGTCTAAGACTAATGACATTTAGAAGAGAGGAAATGTTGCCCTGGTAGTAGAATAAAGGTGTAATTGTGATAGATAAAGGATGACGTTTGGGCTTCGATTGATTAAGGATTTGAAGAAAAAAAGGGGATTTCATGAATTGTACAGGATTAAAATACCCACGTAAGGTGAATCAAATTTGGATGCTATGAAATACGATTATGGAAGTATAGTATCGCCCCAGGTGGATCAGGAAAATCACTTCAAATGTTCCTCGATGCAACGTGAGCCCTAGTGATTACGTAAGAAGTTTCAAGTTATCAGTGGTAGATTGTAGATCAATATTAAGGTGAATCAACGATGAATGGATAATAGTTACAAAGTATGAGATGATATTATGCCGTCATTCTTAAGATGAACAGTAGTGAGAAAGCATTAAAGGACTTAGATCTATACATATGGGATAACCAACGAGAATAACCTGGAGTTTGGTAGTATGACCTACCTAAGTGTAGTAAAGCCATAAGGATAGATAACTAAAGCTATGAAACAAGATATAGTAATATTAGTAAGTTCAACAAAGTACCAAGCGAAGACTTCAGTATACCTATAGATGCCTAGAGGGATACCTTGTCAAGCTCAGTATATTTTTACAAAGTGAGGCATAGATATTGGCTAAGAACTGGAGGAAAAAGGAAAGAAGAGTCGCATAGGCGCACTTACAAGGTTAGAGTCGTACATGCTGCATGATAGAAGGTAGCAACAATTACGAGATTGAAAGGATTCCGACCACAAGTCATGATGTGAGAAAGAGGCCTAAAAGGGGTAATGCCCTGGCCTTTGGATTTATTCACAGAACATTTGCCTAGATGGAAAGAAGAGTACTAAAATATTCGCAAGGACTATATGTTATGATAATGATAAGTGACCAGTCAACATTCGAGGACGAATGTTCCAAAGAGGGGAATGATGTCACACCCCATGTTTTCGTACGTGAAGGTGTGTCATAAGTAAATTGATGAAAGCTCGGAAATGAGATGTTACATCCCGCATTTTTGTACGTTAAGTTTCGTCGTAAGTTAATCGACGTAAGCTCGGGAATGAGATTATATTGAGGTTATAAGTATTATGCTATTTCAAACAAGTGATAAGTAAATTCGTGAAGGTAAGAAGGTAAGAAAATCAAATAAAATGAGTTTCGTCGAAATTTGACATTTTGATATAAAATACGGTCCAAGCTATAATACTCCGTATTTATGGACTAATGTCATACAAGGTACCACATGACCATGATAGTGAGGTGTATAAAGTATGTTAAAAGTGAGTAGTATTTTAATTAGTTTGAGATAATTATTAATTATGTAGATAATTGGATGATTATAGATTTTTAGTGGGAGATTAACTGTGTAATTAAGCATGTTTGGATAAGATTGATGGGCCTCCCACGTGGCAGCAAGGGAATAAGGATTCTAAAGCTAATTATGACTCTTACTCACGTAACAAAGGTGGCACATGTAGAGAAAAGTTTGGTTAAGTCATCAAAAGTGTTGGGCCCACACCTAAAGACTTAAAAACCATTCTAATTCATTTTGTATTTCTACAAAATAATGAAAAGTTTCAGCAAGAAAATTTCATCCAAGATCATATGTGATAGTAACATAAGTTACTTCAATTAATACGAGACTTCTTAGCATAATATCAACGGGATTTTTCGATTCTAAGGGAGTACGGTGCAATCTTTCTCAAATAATATCATACGAATTTTTCCCTACTTCGATCTGCCGTTACATGTTTTGTCGCAATCAACGTGTGTTAGAGGGATTGTCAAGAGAATCGGTTCAGGTATGTTAAGGCTATCCCTTCTTTGTTTTGGGCATGATCTATATGATACAAACGAAACGAGTAAATGCACAAATTCCATAAATGACTCTACTCATAGGAATACCAGAGCTTCCTACGTTCTTGATTCCCCATATGTCTTATTATTCTATTGTATGTTCGTGGGTCTCAGACAATATGTAAGTTGATAAAGTTTATTTCATGATATTAATCAGAGACATAATGGTCTTATGATGTTCCGAGAGATTTTATTGACCTATTTCTCAAGCATTGCATTCATTTATACATGTACATTGACCCATGACCAGATGACATTATATATATATGGGATATGGGAAAAGGTTATGGCATTATATACGCACTACCACCTGAGCAACTGGTATACATTAATGATTTGCCCACAGTGGCCGAGATGATATAATGGGATGCCCTCAGAGGCTTGATGATGTTATGAACGCATATACCTATGCATGGTATGACATTTATACGCATATGCATGACATTATAAATATTAATAATTCACAGATTTATTCAGACTTACATGTTGAGTCTTTTACTCCATGTTTCTCTCACGTCTATTAGTTACTGATTTTCATTTCTTACACACTCGGTACATTATTTGTACTGACGTTCCTTTGCCTGGGGACGCTGCGTTTCATGCCCGTAGGTCCCGATAGACATGTTGAGAGCCCTCCAAACAAGCTGTCAGCTCAGCGTAAGGTGTTGATGCGCTCCATTTGCTCCGAAGTTGCCTATTTGGTCAGTATGCATTGGACACGTATTGATTGGTATGCCTGGGCCCTGTCCCGGCCTTATGACGTTTATGTAATCTTAGAGGCTTGTAGACATACGTCATGTATGTGAAAGATTGTATGACCTTGTCGGCCTATGTTCAATGTACGGGTGATCATTTTGGCCTTATATGCCCGTATGTCTTATGTATAAGTTAGTATTACATATTTTATTCTAGTTATCCCACGACAGCCTTTCCGTCTCATTTACCTACGATAGCATGATACAAAAAGATACGTTATATTGGTACTCAATTGAGTAAGGTACCGAGTGCCTGTTGCGGCCCATCTGTTTGGGTCGTGACACGTCCTGTCCCGTCCCACCTATCCCGTCTGTCCCGTGTCTTTTTTAATTTTTTTTTTTTGAATTATAGCTGTTGGAAAATGACTTCAATTGCAAAAATAGTCGTTCGCAACTGCCAAAAACGGCCATATTTGGCCCCACCCCCCAAAACACCCCTACCCCCTTAACTTTTAATATAACTCCTAAGTTTATTAAATTATACTTTGACCCTATTTTTTTACTGTAAATACCACAATCCTTCTTCATTTTTTCCCACAAAAATCAATCATTCTCTCTCAAATCTCTTACATTTTATCTATATTATTCTCTCAATTTTCTCACAATCAAGTGATAAATTTCAAGTATTTGGGCAAATTTTTGGAGCAACTTTCAAGCTTCAAATTAATTCGTCAATTATTTGGAGCAATATTTTGGCAATTTCTTCAAGTTTCAATATTTAATCACGGTGCACTCGTTTCATCTCCTAATTTTAATATATAATTTTTACGTATCATTTAGTGCTTAATTTTTATGTTTGCTTTACGTGCTCTATTTTCGTATTTTATTTGTGTGTTTAATTTTTGTGTTAACTTTTTAAATTTAATTTCATATTTAAATTATGGCACCTAAAAATGTATTTGGCGTATTTCAAAAAAGTAGTAAAAAAAATAGTAAATGTGAAAGTAGTAGTAACCCTAATCCTAGTCCTAATCATAACCCTTCTCCTAGGATTAGAAAATATATAGATGAAATGACTAATGTTGATGAAACTTCATTTTCCCAACCCCCCACATCTTATAATATTCAATAAGTCAAAAAACTATTGCAAACTTTAAAAACTTAGTCATTGTCAAAAAACTAGTCGTTGCCAAACTTAATTCTTAAATAAACTTTTTTTTAAAAAAAATTACCCACTTAAGGCCCGCGAACCCGTCTCGTTCTATCTCGTTCCGTCCCGTCCCATCTTGTTTGTTAGCGGGATGGGATGGGCCTAGCGTTTCGTCCCGTTTGTCCCATCCTATTTCGTTCTGTCTCCCACTGTCCCGACTAAACGTCATCTCGTCCCGTTAATGTTGTCCCGTCGCCATGGACAACCATAGGTGCCACGTACACGAAAAGAAAAATTAGCCGCTTAAAGTACTTTATATATGTATGTATTGATGGTAGAAATTTTTTTATTGGGTAAACATGTCAACCACTTTACCATTTTTTTTTCAATTAAGAAATATGTTACAACATTATATATTTTAAATATGAAACACCATTTGTTAGGTCGGTGTAGAGCCTTTGGTTAGGTTTAATCGGTATGTGTCATGGGGTGAGATATTGTAAGGTAAGAAATGAAAAACACCACAAATAATGTTTTGTTAGTCATTTTTGCTCGTTTTTTTGATACCTCTCATTCACTAGGTAATGCTTATGTAGAAAAATAACATTACTGGTTGAACCTTGACGACATATCTGAACATCAATACCTCGTATGATCACTTTTTGAAATATAGATCCTTAGTTATGATTGCTCGTTAGTGGACTGTGAACACTCAAAAATGATACTGATAATTGCTCGATCGTCAACCCTTAGATAATTTAATGGCTATAAAGTTAAGGCGGTCAAACATTTTGAACCGTATATTTATAATTTTGAAAGTCAATTTCTCATATTTAAAAAGAATTATTTTCAATAATTTTAGCCGATCAACCATAAAAGATACTCCATTTACAAGGGAACATCATATGTCATTACCAAAGATTTATTACTCATATTGTTATTAGTTCCAATTTCAATGTTTTATGTCAAACTTACATACAATAGAGTGGAAAGGAACAAAATCAATCAGCACCATTCATCAAAGCATTATCTTGTGATCCTTTGAATTTTAAACAAGTTGCATAAAATCAACGGTTGGATTTATCTTATAAGATGAGATGTGGTGGGGCCAAAGCATAGGCGTGCATGCACACAACACAAACATTAGCAATCTGAAATATTGCTAAGGATTTTTCCAGTAAGTATATAAAGTATATATTTCACAAAGCAATCTCTTCCAAATTTATCAGATCAAATCACACCAAAATTTTCTTTTGTTTTCCTTTCTCCTTTACTACCACATATTCTTCTTACCAAAATAAAAATAAAAATAAAGGATAAAAAATGATATAAAAAAAATTAAAGGCTAGAAACAATCTTTTTTCTTAGCTGAACATAAAATTGTAGTATTCAAAATTTTTAGTACTACATATATTGATTGGAAAGATTGGAAAGAGAAGAGAAAAGAGTGGGGGACACAAAGTTGAAGGGGCAAAAAAAATTATAGAACAACGCCCTACTTTCCCCCTTCTCATCTCTTAGATCTTACTGTTTTCTCATCTGGGTCGTCTGATTCTTGATTTGGGTATTCATTTTTTCTCCTTACTATTATATTGCTGTTGCTTTGATTAAATGAAACCAACCATTTTCATTTGTTGGGTTGTTGTGTTTTGATTCTAATTTTTGAATGATCGTCTAAAGATCCGATTTTTATTTATTGAATCTGATAATGTCCGATTGGTTTAAGGTTGTCAAAGTACTTTATTCATTGTAAAGGTGTGAGCTTTATTAGTTTTATCAATCTGCATTTCATCTAATCAAATGGGAATTGAAAAAGTGAATCTTGATGTGTGTATTAATATGAGAGAATGGAAGTTTTTTTAAGCTTTAATTGGAATATTGTAGAATGATGATTGTGATTTGGAGATTGAGTTTTTTCAGGAATTTGATTTCTGATTTTGTTAGGACAATGCAATCTGATCTTGGCAAATTATTCATTGGTGGAATTTCGTGGGACACGAATGAAGAGCGCCTGAAGGAGTATTTCAGTACTTATGGGGAGGTTTTAGAGGCTGTAATTATGAAGGATAGGACTACTGGTCGTGCCCGTGGTTTTGGTTTTATTGTCTTTGCTGATCCTGCTGTTGCTGACCGGGTTATCAAGGAGAAACACAACATTGATGGCAGGATGGTAAATTTTCCTAGTTTTGCAAATTTGGCTTTAGTGTTAGTTCTTTTCTATTTATTCAACAAGGAGCGTAATGTTGTCGTTTGAACCTTCTGATAAGAATATACTTTTGTATGACGCCTAAAATCAAGGGAAGTATGTCATTGCAATGGAGATTTAGGCATCTATCATTGTATATCTAAGCCTTCTTGGTACCGATGGCATTTAAACTTGTCTGGCGCCTAAAATCAAGGAAGTCTGACATTGTAACGGAGATTTAGGCATTTAGGCCTTCTTAGTTCCCATGGTATTTAGCATTGTATGACACCTAAATTAAGGGAACTCTGACATTGTAACGGAGATTTAAACATTTAGCATTGTATATTTCTAAGCCTTCTTGGTACCCATGTCATTATAACTTGCACTAAAACTGGCACATTGTACCCATTTTATGGCATATCACATATGCAATCAACTTTGGTACCCTCTACTTTGATTTGAACTTAGACTGGAATAAGTTTACAGTCTAATTACTTCTTTCTACTGCAATTTATCATAGTCCACTTATTTTTCAGGTTGAAGCGAAGAAAGCTGTTCCAAGGGATGACCAGAGCACAATAAGTAGAAGCAGTACTAGCATTCAGGGTTCTCCTGGTCCAGGACGTACAAGAAAAATCTTTGTTGGAGGTTTAGCATCCACTGTAACTGAGAGTGACTTCAAGACCTACTTTGAGCAATTCGGAACAATCACAGATGTAGTGGTTATGTACGACCATAACACTCAGAGACCAAGAGGCTTTGGGTTCATAACTTATGATTCAGAGGATGCAGTGGATAAAGTATTGCTTAAGACCTTCCATGAGCTGAATGGTAAAATGGTCGAGGTCAAGCGTGCTGTCCCCAAAGAGTTATCGCCAGGTCCAAGACTTGGTGGCTACAATAACTTTCCATTAAGTAGGATCAATAACTTCCTTAATGGTTACACACAAGGATACTCTCCGAATACAGTTGGAGGATATGGAGTCAGAATGGACGGTAGATTTAGCCCCATTGCTGCTGGAGGTAGGAGTGGTTTTGCTCCATTTGGTTCTGGTTATGGAATGGGTCTTAACTTTGAACCAGGGTTAAGCCCAGGATATGGGGGAAATGCAAACTTCAACAGCAGCTTGAGCTACGGGCGAGGACTGAGCCCTTATTACGTTAATAGTTCGAACAGATTTGGTGGTCCTATTGGTTTTGAGGGAGGAAATGGAGGAAATAGCTCATTCTTCAGCTCAGCAACTCGGAATTTGTGGGGAAATGGGGGGCTGGGGTATGGAACTAATTCCACAAGCTCTAGCAACTTTGCGGTATCTGGGAGTGGGAACATGGGGTCTGGAAATTTTAGCAACACTGGAGTTTGGGGATCATCTTCAATTTCATCCCAAGGTGGAGGAAATGTTTCTAACCAAAGTGGTAATATTGGTTATGGGGGTGATGATAGTTTGTATGGTTTGGCTGGAGGCTATGGAAGAAATGTTACAACAAGCGGGGCTCCTGCATCATCATATCCTGCATCTAATGGTAGCTATGATGGGGCTCTTGCTGATCTTTACAGTGGTGGTTTGGGATATAGTGATTCCGCTTGGCGCTCTGCAAATTCTGAGCGAGATGGATCTGGTTCAATTGGTTATGGACTCGGTACTGCACCCTCAGATATGCCACCTAAAAGTTCAGCTAGTTATGTTGGCGGTTATGGTGTTGGTAAAAGACAGACAAACAGAGGTAAGCTTCTCAATAACCTTTTGTAGCTAGTAGTTGCTTCACCTTGCTCAATATTCCTTTAAGTTTCTAATGAACATCGATCCGGATGTTGGTGGTTGGTGTTGTTAACTTTATTTTGTTGATACAATAATTTGCCATTAGGAGCAGGTGATTTAATGTCCCCCCCCCTCCCCCTCCTTTTACTTGCTATCTTTTCTGTTCTACTTGAGTTTGTTATCAAGGTTTTTCTTTTCGAAACTAACTGGGGAAGTCATTATAGGGATTCTCTCTGTAGAGAAGCATCTTTCATACTTGCACATAAGATGTGATATCTAGCTATTTTACCTCTGCATCAAGTTCTTTATCAAGAGCATGCTTATTCTTCAGATTTTTTGTTTACTCATTTTGAAACCTGCATGTGAAGTAGAAGCAACATTGCAAGTCGATTTGCATAATTCCATTTACCTAAATGAAAGTGAGTCTTATTTCGTTTTCAAGTTATGGTCAATTAAAGCAAGAAAAGAACTCTGAGAATTAGTTTGACAATTGATAGAAGGAAGCATAAAAGGAGCTACAAGTTGGCTATTTCTGGTTTATTTTAGCTTTAGTTCGGTTGCTTATTTCTTTGTAATTTTAAAATCTATCCAGGTATTACTAAAAGCGTTTGCTTCACTGATTAAAGTGACAAAGTAATATAACGCGAGTGATGTGACGTTGAAGGAGCTTACCATTTGAACTTTAGGCGCAAAACAATCTTGAGTGAGAAGCAATTGCTTCTTTCAACGCGGCTTTAAAAGATGAAAAAGAGAGAAAGATAGAACAAAAGATATGCCTCTATCCTCGTGGGTGCACAAAACAGAAACTGAAAATACTAGGCTAATCCGCAGGTCTTTACATTGTTCGGCCCCTTCGAACACTTTCCTATTCCTGTATTTCCAGATTGCGTATATGAGATCTAGAGGGGCAACATCCCATTCCTTGGGCCTTCTCTTCCTTTTCCTGAAAGCCAACTATACAATGCTCCCTTTACTTACTGTGCTTGACGTCACCCATTGTACTCCGAACCAATTCGAGATCTTCCACCACAAAGTCGTGTCCACATGACAATGCAAGAAGAGGTGAAATACATCTTCTTCCGATCATCACATAAAACACCACCTAACATGTGTAATCCACCTGTTTCTCCGGTTATCGGCTATCAAGATGGTTTCCCTAGTTGCTAACCACTTAGAAAAACACTTTGTTTTAGGCGTCTTGGATATCCATACTGATGAATGTGATAAAGCTAATTCCTCCCTCACCAACAGTTTCTGGTTGTAAGCTTTAATTGATAACATCCCATCTCTCCTTGTGCCCCATCTCGTAACTGTGAGATACGCTCTGCTTGTGAAGTAGTTCCACTAGGCTTTGGATGCACCCATTTTCCAATCTTGTAAGTTCCGTCTAAATGTTAGATCCTATAGAACTACTAGTTCTTGTAATTAGTGTAAGTTTTGTAGCATTGACACATTGTGGTGAAATGAATAAGTTTGACAAGCTCGTCTGGAAGCTATTTTTGAGTTCTGCTGCCACAAAGTTTTTTTGCAGTTCTTCACATTATGGTTCTCGGACATAGGTTAATTCATTTTTCCAAATGAAAATGCACTTTTTTTGAATGTTAGTGGAAGTACTATAAATTGTGATGTTTTCCATCTCAAAATGACAAAAGAATACATTTAAAAATAATAGTCAAAGATTACTTTCTTAGCTCCACAGAAGCAAAAATTGGGCACCATTTTCTCCTAAGTGAAGGTTAAATCTCTAGTGTGGGAGATGTTTCTTGAAAGGCTTTCTGAGGCCCATTGGTGATTGGACCAAAGCCAGTGACAACACTTCTATGTTCAGGTAGATTGAGCATTATCACTGATTGAGCACCAACCTTTTCAAGTTGTGGTCTGCTCAAAATATTAGAAGCAGTTCTTCCATAATGATAATTTCTTGCGCAATTTTAAATGCCCATGTACTTCATTTATGTCATAGACCTCTACTATTGATTTAGCTTATGTTCTGTTAGAAACCTCTTTGTCTTCGCTTTTAAGTTATGATTTTATGATGTCAATATATTTTATATGATTTTTTTTACATAATCTTCTGATCCTAGTAGTTGCGAATAATAGAGGAAAAAAGCTGCCAAATCAATTATATATACTCAAATTACTGACACATACTATTTCCGAATTTACTGAGCTAAAACTAGTAACATCGGTGATACTTTGATGTTCTAAAATTTGTGATGCTTTGTGGTGAAGTGATAATCGTGGATAAAGCTTGTGATGCATTACCATTTGCAATTGCAAAAGATTTTAGGTTGACAAATATACCTTCATTTCTCTCGCTCAACATCACAGTCTTTCTGGTTTACCTCCATCTTTGACCTCTTTGTTGTGATCATCTTTTCTATAAGTTGATGACCAGTTAGTTTTTATGAAGTTTAATTGCTCAGTGAAAGCTAGAAGCAATTGTTTTTGAATTGTCGTGATCATCTTTTTTTGAAGCTAGAAGCATTTAGTTGATTTAAGTTATATAGTGTGAAGATTTTTTACAGATAGTAGTTTAACATGTTATAGCGGGTTAGTTCACATCTTTACCTGATGACAGTTAATGCTTATCATAGAGATTTACATGTACTTACCTTTTAAGTGACCTAATTATGTAAATGTTCATAGAATTTAAAGTCTAGTGTTGTTAAAGGCTCGCTTAAAGCACGAGTAAGCCCTGAAGCTCGGTGAAGCCCAGTGTGTGCGCTTTGCGTCGCGTAAGTGGCACTCTAATGTACGTGTAAAGGTGTTAAGGCGTGTGCACCTTCCCTGATGGGTTTTGTCTTTAAGGGAGCAACAATATATATGTAGCTAAACTACATATAAATTACATATATGTAGCTAACTTACATATATATTTGCCCAAATAGTTATTGTTTGTGTTATAGTTACGTTTTCTTGCATTACATTTCTATTTTATTTAATCTTCGTTCGCGCTTTCTTCGCTAAAGCCCACACTTCAATTACGCTTTACATTTAAAGCTCTAACATAGATTGGCGCTTTATTGAGATCTTCACTTTTGACTACTCTGACATAAACTCTTATTTAATATCTTTTGTCTCCTAAACTTGTCAAAATGAAAAATCCAATAGATTTCTTCTCTTCCTCACAGTAGTCAGTTTCCTCATGTGGTGTTGTCTGATACTACAAAGGTGGTGCTTTTGTCTCTTGACCAATAAATACTACTCCCTCTATCCCGATTTGTGTGATGCACCTACCTTTTTAGTCGAACGGAAATTTTCTATATTTAGAAATAATTTAACTTTAAACTTCTCATTTTACCCTTAGTTAGATGATTTATAAACACACAAATATCTATGACTTTTTTTAGATCACAAGTTTCAAAAGTCTATCTTCCATTCTTAAATTCCGAGCCCAGTCAAACATCACATCGAATGGGACGGAGGGACTACTTATTTGTGGACATCTTCATGAATAAATAATGACTTGTGAATATATGGATATGAGAACAACTTGAAAGAATATTTGTTTGTGCCTTCCCTACCAAGTTTTCTTTTATACTAGAGGAAAAGATTTTATTAGGATAAAAAGTATATGGTCCCTCCTGTAGTGATGTTAGGAATTCTATCAACATGACTGCTTTCATATATATTCCTGAGGTTGTAACACCTAACTAACTAAACACTTGACTTCTCTCTTTTCACGTAACCCACAAAACAACGGCAGTACAGTGATCCATATCTTCTTTCACATTCTGAAGATGTTTAGAAAAACCTTTATTTTATATTGATTTCTTTTATAACTGAGAAATCCACTGTTTCTAGCTTTTGAATGGGCTCCTTACTCTACACTTCTCCACTTAAATACTAGGGCTTGGTGCACTGGCCAATATTTAAGCTCGTGACATGGGCCTACTCCTCAATCCTCATCCTTCTATAATACCTTCGCTGTAAAATTACCTTTAAAACTGTGAGATGATAGGCGATGCAAAAATAGATGATCAGGTGTTTCACTTAGATTTCGAATAGCGGTCTTCCATCAATCAATTCACCTTTTTGAGAAATACACCGTCAGAGCTCCTTTAACTCAGGTAGCATTTGATGCAAATTGCGCTCTTTCTTCTCTGCAAATTCTTGTTTCAAAAGGCATCACGAGCAACCACCAAGATGAAACAAGCAAGGAACCTTAGTTGGGGCTTTAGTTTCCTGATCATCTTCCATGATTCTTTTCGGTACTTGGAGAGGTAGTGAGGGACTTATAACATGACTTGACTGAGAGAATTCTATCCTTCTGCTCAGACCATACCAGTATGCTGTCTATTTCCCAGTCTAAAAAGTTTCCTAAACAGACTTCCCAGCCATTTGCAGTAAATCGATGAGCTACAGTTGTCTCCATGTTTGCGCCAAACGTGAATAAATCAGGGAATTCTTTTTCTATTTCCTACTCTGAAGCGAGTCTTTTCAGCGAAGTTATATCCTCATAGATATCTAATAAACTTCCATATTCCAACCCCATAAGAGGCAATGCCAGTCACATCAAGCACAATGGTTCTGAGAGCTAACCTTTGCTTGAATCGCTCCAGAAGCATCTCTTCTTCTATGCTATATCCCAAAAACAAGTTGAATAACATGTTTTTATTGTGAGCCCTCAGGATTTTGACCCTGACTCCTCCTTCCATCTTGTTTAATGTGACAGAATATCGTCAGATTAACTGGAGAGATATGTTCTCCTAATCTGTCCATCCCTTTTCAATTGTTGCTGGAATGGCAGCAGGGACATCACATATGTGGGTGGGGAGTCTAGAACACTGTTAGTAAGTGTCTGCCATCTAAGGATGCATATTTCTTTTTCCAGTTTGAAAGATTTTTTCCACTTTCTCAAATACTTCCCATCCTTCTGTTATTTTATAGCTTGCATCGAGGCATTCCCAAATAAGTATTTGGTGTGTGTTTTTGGGGTTGGGGGTGGGGTGGGGGACCCTAACCTGAAGCCTGTATTGACCGGGCAATGGACATAAGAGGGCTCTATTTTCTGTGACTCCAAAACTGCTTTTTGTTTGTTGCACACTCATCCGACTAGAAAAAACTAGTACTTGCGTCATGTTTTCTTTTCTCAAACTATATACCATGTTCGAGAGAAAGAGAATAAAGATACTGTCCGGAAGCAATAATGCTTCATGATACATGGCTGCGAGATCATTGGACATTCTACATTTGCAAACTATCACTTTTTTTTAAAGATCTAGGGAACTGTTAATACAAAACAATTTAGAAGAAACAAAATAAAGCTGCCTTTGTTAGGGAGCGCTTTACCCCCAATGTGGGGCTTCCCGGTGCGAACCCATATTTAGTCGGGTCCTTAATGCGTGTACCAGACACCGAGTGGGAAACCAAAAAAAGAGAAAAGAATCAAAGATTTGACTTGAATATTGTTAACCTTGTTGATAGTTACTGGAGCAAATAGAAGTTCTTTTTGCTTAACATTGTTTGTTTTTCTACATTATTTAGATGCTAGTTCTTTCTTGCTATTTTTATTGGAATGAAATTATCCGTGCAAAGGCTTTTCAAAGTAGAAAAATGGTAGTTACTTTCTCAATTTTTGGTTATTACTTTTCTACTTGGTACCTAATACTGTCTGATCTGAAAGATTTCGTTAGTTCCCTCTTCCCGCTTGTTGCATATGTATCTCCCCCTCTTCTTTCTTGTTTATACTTTCACTTATTTGTTGCTTATGATGTCAAATCATGCTATTCTTAACCCGCTGATTTTGTATTGATGCAGGGATTGGTGGCTAGGAGAATATTGCCAAACAAGGGAGTTACATTAGGTGAAAAATTTGGTGTAGAATCTGAATCATGAATTTTGCATACTTCTATAATTATATGAAGTTGAGAGAGGTTAAAGAATTGGATATCCTTTTGTAGGGCTAACTGGAGTGCCTGTTTTGAAGATCTAGAGATAGAAGTTTACAAGATTTTGTGCTAAAGGTTTTTTTTTTTTTTTTTTTTGTTGAGTTTATGTCTTTAGGAATTCCCTTTCTTTTTCCCTTGAGTGAGATGTAAAATCAGATTGCGGCGTATAGTCAGAAATGTATCATGCATCTCTGGTGAGGCAGCGATACATACACAACAAAAATAGACAGGAAGTTTTGCGTAAAATGTTTAGATTTAATGTTTATTTTTTCCAGTAATGTTGCTGCAAAGTTGCAGATTCTTGTCTGGTAATTTGTTTGCTTTGTAGTTTTCCCTTAAATGGGATTTTTCCTTTCTCAATTTGAATGTAAGGGAGGTTGTTGATTTAGTGTGATACATTTTAGGGATACCCATCTAGGGTCCCCCTAATGAATAAATTACTATAAGATATACTTTGATGCTCATTTTACTTATTATCATTTGAATTGAGAATCTTGCACATATTGATGACGTACACTACTTTAAATCATAATAAGTAAAAGTTTTTTTTTTTAATTTCATGTGATATTTTCATTCCCTTTTGAAACATAATAATAACATTAAATTGAAATCAAGATCCATTTCGAGCACTTCAGTTTCAAGTTTGTCATGGGCACGAACCTTAAATCCATGTATATATATGGTTCACTCAAAGTCCAGATTTCGACAAGATGAGATTCATGTTGGGTCTGGGAAAGGCTGCACCCCAAAAGGTGTAATGTAAGCAGTCTACCCTAATACAAACATCAGTTGTTGATTCCACCACTCGAATCCTTGACCTATAAATCACACGGAGATAACTTTACTGTTGCTGCAAAGTTCTCCTTCTTGAATTAACAGAGTGAAAATGCAAAAAGTTGGAACTTCAAACACGATAAGATTAAACAAAACATGGACACTTTAAGCAGGTAACGAAATTCTACCTTTTTAGTCGTACAACATAAAAACATGCACAATGTCAGTGTTATCACCAAGTGTTAGGAAATGAAAGATTCATAAGTTCTTGAGATCAGTGTTAGAAAATGGAAGATGTAAAGACAGTGGATTGTTAATTGACAAGGACCAAGGAAAGGGTCACATTTAGTAACACAATTCATAATACAGAAAAGAGAGAAGTTCAAGGAGAACCTCTTCCTGATTATCCTAATTAAACTGGAAATATTTCACTCCCTGCTCAACTACAAGCTAGTAAATTCAGGGCAGATTAAAAATACAAGCAACTTCTTTTTGTGAACCTTTTCAAATGGAACTACAGTTCAGAAGAAGGCCCTGCTACCATAAAACACTCTTGGGCTTTGGCCGCTTGGACGCGCTCGTGGTTTCTCACTTGAACCGGAGCTCTCTGTGTTGTCATTTCCATTTTGGACGGCTGATCCACTTTCCATGTCCAGAGGAAGTTTCATCTTTGCTAGAGCTTCTGTGAATTGCTGCATGCTTTTCATATACATATCGACTATCTCTTGCTGCACAACCTTTTGCTCTGGTACAATGCTCACGTTGACAACTGGCGGTGCGAACGTGCTAGCAGCAACAGCAGGCCTGGTGCTATCGCCCTCTTTGGCACTGCCCTTACTACCATCCTTCAGAGGCAACACAGAATCCTCGCTCGGAGAGTTTGATGTTTGTTTGGTGTCACAAACAGATGATGAGTTTATTGGGATTGAGTTTGATCTCTCTAACTTCTTGATTTCAGTGGCAACTTGACCTTCAACAACCGTGCTTTCTGGTGTATGCTCAATGTTCTCGGAAGAGATGCGTTCACCACTTTCTCTGGAGTCGATATGCTCAGAGCTTTGACTATCCAATTCAGTGCAGGGAATTGAATAGTACTCAGTAACCATTCTTTCATTTTCATTCACAATTTTGGGATCCGGGAATTCAATGTTAACCAATTCACAAGGAATACTGTCAGCGACTCCATGACCTTTGTCACAGTCATTTGCTGCAGCCAAAGAATGGCCAGGTGTGGGGATCTCTAAGACTTCTGGGGTTGCACCGGTATATGTTACTGTCAATTGCACAAAACCAGATGGCGAATGAAAGAGATCACTCGACGACAAGGAGAATTCTTGCTCTAGCTTTCCATTCTCAGCAAGAACATCACAAAGAGGAACTAAGGTAAATCCCAACAACTGATCTTGCAAATAATTCTTAACCCTACTCATCATCCAAATCTCACATCTCACTGATGTTTCAACACTCTTAACATTGAGTCGAAGACTCTGATTAAAAACTGGATTCTTTCCCCCACCATTGATAGTATCGGTCGAAACTGTTTCTTCTGGATCACTAATTAAGTAAATCTTGGCATACACATCTTGTTTATGATATATGCATATGTTATGAATGTCTCTAGCTTGATGGACATAAACATCAAGAACCCCAATATAATCAGATTTTGGTTTCAAAGGGTCATAAATAACAGGAGATTTTGCCATACTAACTACATTTTTAGGTTCCATTATACAAAAAGTTCACTTTTTTGACCTCACAAAATCAAGGTAAACTGCTTGAATTGAAATTGAGCACAAGTATTCCAAAGTGAAAGCAACAGAAAGACTATTCAAAGGTACAAAAACAAACTGTTTCCTAAAACCCCAGATGAAAAACAGAATTTCAAGACATACAAAAAACAGAAACACAAACCTTAGAAAAAATTCACCTCCCCTTATACCATAAGCTGAATTTGGAAATTGGGAGAATTGGTTAGCACTTACCTATAAGAGAGCCAGAGCTGAACTTTGTCCCAACTTCCAACTTCAGATTCACTGCTTAAGTCAAAAAAAGGGACTGATTTTGTGCAATAATTGTAGCACAACTAGCAGACCAAATCAAGAATTAAATATTGGGGGACTGTTTCTAAACTTTCTCTAGAGCCCCTCAAAAAACCAAAGACAGCATATCCAAGAAAGCAGCCAACTTTATAGTGGACACCAAATTCAAGAATTCAAAGCAAAAATTCAAGAAAAAGGTATCAATAATTCACAAGTATCTTGAAGCTTACAGAAAAATGTGAGGACAGAGAGAGAAAAGGGTATTAGGTATTTTTCTGATTTAGTACACTCCTCAAGGAGTATGAAGACAAAAAAACTTTTTTTTTCTTTTTTCTTGCTTTTTTGTGTTTTTTTCTGCACAGAAGTCAATCTTTGAGTTTTGTGTGGAGCCTTGTGGCTGCTGCTGCTACCTATAATTTAGGTGGAGAGTGATGGCTAATAAAATTCATAGAACTGTCTGACTTCTGAACTGAAACTGTAGAGAGAATCCAGTTCTTGAAATAAAAGTCATAGGTTTTGATTAATTATTAGTACTTTTTATTTTTATTTTTATTTTTTCTAATAATTATTAGTACTTGGAGCTGTTACTTTTATACTGCTTTTGCAATAATGTTAGTAGTACTAGAAATAGAATGTAGATTTTAATAATGGACCTTATTCCTTTTTTTGTCAAAATAATAATGGACCTCTATTATTGTAATGAAAATTTTCAACTGTTACCTTACTTTGACCTGACTGTTGACTAGTTGACTACTAATTCAAATGTGTGCGAAAATAACAACGTAATTTGCAAATTACTTCTCTTTTATTTAGTTACCTGTTAGAGGTTATATCTATGAGCTCTAATGTGCAAATTAAATACTCCGTCCGTTCGTTCATAAAAAACTATTTATTTTTACTTGTCCGGTTTGAAAACCCAGAAATAACTTATCATATTATATTTACCTTACCTTTATCATTTCCCAATATTTTGAATTTATAATAGTCAAAATTAGTTTTTCAATAGTAATAATTAGAGACGATATAGTAAATTTATTATTTTATTAATTATTTATTAAGGGATGTGCTTAGTCAATCATGGACGGACGAAGTATACTTGTTTGACTTAAGATAGTCCGAGCAAATCTTAATTAAATCAATACTTTCTCCGATCCCTTTTACTTGTCATATTTAACTTTTGATGGTATGTTTCTTAGTCAAAGTATGTGTGAAATTATTGATTTGGTCAAGAATGTGAATTGCAGTAATAGGATTTGGTATCCATTTTATGTGGTAATAAAACCACTACTCAACAGTGTAATCATATGAACGAAATTGTAGATCCTATTACTTTTCGAAGCATATCATATTACAATATGATGCCAATTGAAGAGATCGGATTGTAAACTTTTCCACAATAAATCCTAAATTTCATACAAATAAAAACCAAATACAGTAAACCTCTTATCCACTCTGATTTCATTTCAAGCCCATAACTTCTGAGCTTCGAAATACTTTAAGCATTACCACAGAAAAAAATATATAGATAACAGTGAAAAGTATTTGTCATGTGGTAAATAATAATAAGATAAAATATCTATTTTGACAGGAGCAATCAAAATTGTCAAGATGGCCGAGTTGGTCTAAGGCGCCAGTTTCAGGTACTGGTCCGAAAGGGCATGGGTTCGAATCCCATTCTTGACAAACACCATAATTTTCTTTTTGTATCTTTGTGACATTGATTAGAAGTTTCAACGATCTTTTTATTTTTTCTTCTTTAAATTTATTGTAGTCCACATATCTGTAATGTATATGTCTTTAAGATTTTAGCCTGACCTGGTAAGAAGACCGTGTTAGAGAGTTTTTGTGTTTTTAGTTTGACATTTAACGGGAAAATATGATAGGAAAAATGGAGTTGGTTTTTCTTTTCTCTTTTTGGAAGATAATAAAACGGCATATAGTGAATTTCTTAATATATATAGAGTTTGAGCAATAATTATTGAATTCACGTGAACTGATAACCAATACGGTAGATCAGCCCCGTACATTTTTTAAACAAACAAGTCAAGACTTGGGGGAAGTGCACAATTATCCACTATTTAGAGATGTCTTTACTCTTTAGCCATTGTTTAAACTGTATTTACTTTTTAGTCAGTGCTTAATAATTTTTTACCCGTCCGGACAAAAATACTCTTGTGGTTATGCGATAAACCAGAATGCAGTACTGCACTAGTGATCTTATAGTTCCTTTAGTGGTTACAACTTTTTGGACACTTATCTGAGCACATAAACAAACATGTGTTGCTTCTATATAGATTCATACACCACACTTTGGTTTCTTCTATCAATTTTCTGTGCCTATTTGACAGTTATTGCCCCTGCTAACTACACCACACTTTGTTTTCTTCTTTTTTTCTTACTGGGTTTCAGAATTTCTTTCCATCAATGAGTATGTAGACCTACATGGACATGCCCTACCACAAAACGAAAATTAACATTCTTTTTGCATGAAACAAATGGGGAATTAAGAAATGAGTATCGTCACCTGTAAATATCAAGGACATGGTGTCCTTAGACACAATGCCCTTAACTTTATGAGTGTTGGTAAATATTAAGGACACAATGTCCTTAACTTCATGAATGATGTGTAAATATTAAGGACAAAGTGTCATGTATTTGCACATTCCTTTGTTAAACTTTAGGACATCATGTCCTTAACTTCATATGAGCAGTGTAAATGTTAAGGACATAACGTCCTTAACTTCATGTGTGCCGTGTAAATATTAAGGACACCATGTCCTTAATATTCCTTAATATTTACACAACACCCATGGAGATAAGGCTAAAAAACGTCTTTTCATATTAATTTTAATAAAATAATGGCTATTTTTGCTTAGCATTAAAAATATTGAATAAAAATTAAATACTATATTAAAAAGTGGCTATCTCACGCCATTTCCGCTCAAGACTTTTGAGGGATATAGACGTATATCAACAGCTAATTGAGCCTACAACATGGCTGTCTAGGCTTTGGTCCAGGCTAATGG
Organism: Nicotiana paniculata; assembly: GCA_005239505.1. Classification (NCBI taxonomy): domain Eukaryota; kingdom Viridiplantae; phylum Streptophyta; class Magnoliopsida; order Solanales; family Solanaceae; genus Nicotiana; species Nicotiana paniculata. The sequence goes on from ML362257.1 coordinate 43,118, forward strand.
GCCTATGGTAGTTAAGTTTGTTTGGACTTCCCACGCAGACTTAAAGCCCAAACGAAAGGGACCCACCAAAAGAGATAGAGAAGAAAGAGGAAAATTATACTGTATAGCCGCTCCCAAATATACTAGACGGCAAAATGTATTTAAATTCAAATGTACAATCTACATATAATATATATGTTTTTTTATACATTTTTTTTTAAATATATTTGGTTAGCGAATATAATTAAATTTGATCAACCGGACAAATGTGTAACTTGCGAAACAAAAAATTGCAAAAATATAATACTTTTTGGGGTGGTTATTAAGAACTTCAAGGTTAAAAGTGTAACTAGTAAGGAATGAAGCTTGACTAGCTAGTAAGGAAGTGTTTGTTGTGGGTTGCAAAATCAATTTTTAGAATACAATAAAAGCAATTGATCATTGTATGAAAATTACACTAGAACATCCAAAATCTCAGTTCAAATATTTTGAACTATCAAAACAAATAATGAGAATTTATAATATAAATTTTCCATAATTGAATGAATCAACCATGACTTGATCCACTAAATTTCCCAGAACTTCCAATTAATCCTTCTCTTCTCAACTTCTCTTCCTTTGCTTTTCTACAAAAAACAACCCAAGAATTCACTTCTAAAGCCACAGAAATACCAATCAATGTTGACAAACACAAACAATAAGCCAATTTAGTATAAGACTTTCCTTCTCCCATTATTTCAAATCCTTGAAAAACATTCACAACACCTAAAACCACACAACCATAACCAACAAAATGGTGATAAGATTTCCAATATCTTCTAAATTTATTTGTCGTCTTAGGCCTAAAAAACAATGCCAATGTTTGTAACATGCCCAAACTAAACGTGGCGATCCCAAGTTTTCGATGTAGTCCATAAACTCTCCCAGGTGAAACTTGCCCTAATCGAATTCCAAATCCAAACCCAACAATTCCAAGTAAAATTCCTGATAATTGTATCCCTGCATGGGCATAAAACCATGCAGGTCCTAATGATTCTACGTGCCTTAGGTAACGCGCTGTGACCGCGCCTATAGGAAGAATGATTCCCCAAGAAATTGCATTTATAGCCCCATGAACAATTTTTAGTGTCATGAAATTGTTTTGATATTTTGCTTCTGAACCAGAAAGGACATCAATTGTGGCTATTGAAGAAAGGTCATTGATTGTTGTAGGATGAATTGTAGGTGAATAGCCTTGGACATAAAGTCCACGGTTCCAAACAAAATGTATATTTTTGGTGTTGTTTGTAACAAGTTTTAACGTGGCATAAATTTGAATAGTAGCACCATTATGTATAGTAGCCATTTTGCCACCATATAAAGTAGATGAAGAAGTAAGGAGATGAATATCTAAAGGACGTGAAAGAAGTGGATTTTTTTGCAATTTGACTGATGGATCAATTATGTAAGGTAAAAGAACAAGTTGGCCAGAATTTGGATCAGGAAAAGCAATTAATGCACGAGTTCCAGTCATTTCAGGAGAAGTTGGATTAATACCAAAACCAACCCAACCAGAAGGAGAAATGAAAGAACCAAAAAAGACAATATCAAGAGTGGTATTATGGGGATGAAAAGTCCAAGAAATTGAGGCATCTTGAGAAGGGAGTGGCATACATTTTTCAAATGTTTTTGTTGATGTTGAAGTTGTACAATGGGAGGAAAAGACTATTGTAAATGGGAAAGATGAGAGGAAAAGGAGAAAGAAGAAGAAAGGAAACATGATAGTGAATTGGGAGAGTGATGAAAATGGTTGGATAAAAGGAATTAAAGGAGGATAGATCTTTTGGTACTCACTTTGCCATCGAGTTTTTGTTAATTTGATATAATGCTTGTTCATGAAGAATTATTTGAGTTCTTTATCATGCTTGGGCACTAGCCCTAAATGAATCATGAGGGGATTAACTTTATTAATTTGAGCTTAGCTTTGAAGCAAAGAAACTTGAATATACAACAACAAACAACAATAATAAACCCAACGTAATCTCACAAGTGAGGTATAGGGAGAGTAGTATGCATCAGGGACTGCAAGGGTGGTCAATTGATCACGCCAAAAAATTACACTGTGTATATAGATAAATACTATAAGATTTTAGATGTGTATAATATATATTGAACACCCTTTTTCGAGGTTCTTTCAAGTTTGAACATCCTTGCGGAAATTTCTGGCTCCGCCATCAGTATATACACTAACATTACCCCTACATTGTATAGATAGAGAGGTTTAGTTAACTAGTATAGGCGGTGCGTATCGTTCACTTTGAAAATTTTAGTATAGCGTGAGTTTAATTTTTATTTACTGGCAGGGTAAAATAATTCTTATAACAAGACTAGATATTCTAGTTGGAAAATAGGAGCTTGCTTAGCTTTAAAGTCCAGGGAAAATTGAAGTAACATGGTATAGAATTAAAACAGAGGAGATTTTGGACCCATAGACCATAATGTTATGATGATAATGATAAGAAAGCTACTATTTTACTACTATATTTCTTTTATTTGATGAATCAAGAAAGCAATTGTAACTCATTTAAAGGGCTTGTCTCACTTTATATGTAGCTTTAATCATTTCTACTAGCCTTCATTCCAGCTGTTAGAAGTCAATTTCTAGTGGAGCAGTGCGTTTGGTGCAGTGCCAACCACAAATGTAACCAAAAATGGGACGATAATTTAACGAAGAATTAATCCAAATAGTTGTTTGTCTAATTTCTTAAATTAAAAATAATCGGTGGATATATAATAGATATAAATTTTATATATAATATGTGTATAAATATGTATAATATTGCATAATTTATGTATACTGACTAAAAAAAGTAAACCGTAAATTCGATAGGTTAATTGTGTAACAATCGATTTACCTAAATGATCAAGTAAATAAAGTTAGTTATCACAGGATTGGAGAACGCTTTTATGTATTTTTTGCACAGTCGAGTAAAATAATTAGGATAAAGTATCGCTTGTTTCAATTATTATGTTTTACCAAGGGAAACAAAAAAAAGGCAAGTACTTGTTGAATTTTGAGTAATGGTGTGAATGGGAAATTGAGATAAATGGAATTTTGAATTAATTTTTTTTTACAAAAGATAATAAGTTCTTTATGGACACATTGTGAAATTAATGAACTTGGATTTTTGTTTGACGTCCGCGTTCTTGCCTTTTTTTGTTTCTGCTTTTTATCTTGCAGAATTTTATTTTCAAATACATAATACTAATGGGTTGTTTGGTATGATGGATATGCAAAATAATCTTGAGATAAAAATTTAGTACCGTTTTATTCCTTGTTTGATTACTAATCCAGGGATAAGTTATCTCAGGATTAAAAATAGTACCGGGATAACTAATATCTGATAGAGGGTAGAATAATAATCTTAGAATAAGTTATCCCAGGATAAAATGTACCAAACAATCAATAAGAAATAATAACAGAATAAAATCTCAGTATAACTAATCCAAATATACTAATCCCGCCATAACTTGTCTTCTTACCAAACGACCCCGACAGTACTACTTATGTTGATAAATTCCTGGTCCAGTATTCACCAGGAGATCAAGAATTTGTGTGTCTGTATAAGGATAAGTGAGAGGGCCAAAAAACCACATACTTTTTCTTAGAGATAAATTTATTGAAATGAGTATGTACATTTTTTTTTGGTAATTAAATCCTTGTATTAACCATCAAATGTAAAATATTTACAAATCAATAGGTCATCTCAACCTACTTCCATACTGAAAAAAAAATCTAAGTTGACTTTATCAAACTACCTTTCTACTATCATCTATTTTTGGCTATTCAGTAATTACATTGTGCTATGTATATCCCTCAACTCTCATGCTACACATGCATACTACTTTCCTTGCAAGAACATCCCATATTGTAGCAGTCTTCTCGAATATCCTTTATTTCTTTCGATCCACAATGTGTATATATATTCTGCAACTATCATTTTGAGTATTCTAACCATTTGAGATCTCCCTTTTGTCTTCTGTATTATCCAGTGATGCCACTCTTTCCATGAAGGTAAGTTGATTTTCATTTGGATCCACTGCATAAGTCTACACCACATAGCTCTACCATATGCACATTCTGCAAACATATGTTCCCTTGTTTCCAAAGCTTGATTACATAAACAACATACTTCATCCACTTGTATCTTCCATTTCTTCAGTCTGTCAGCAGTAAGGAGTCTTCCATGCATTAGTAACCACATTGTGAAGACAACTTTTGGTCTAGCTTGATTCTGGTACATTAGGCTCTTCCATGCTATCTTTGGTAGCTCTCCTATTAATTTCATGTAAACCTGCTTAATCAGTGTCTTTTGCTTGATTTGATTGCTGCTAATACCATCCATATGAATTCTTGCTCCAAATACTTTCTTTACCATCCAAGAAATCTGTTGTGGTACTCCCATAGTATTAAAGGACTAGTCCTTAATATAGTAACTATAAATCCATTTGATCCACAGTTTATCCTTCTTGTTTGCCAGTTCCCAGGTTGTTTTTGTTATTGCTGCTTTGTTCCATATTGCTAAGTTGATCAGATTAAGCCCCCTTGTAGCTCTAGGTGCACACATTTTCTCCCATGACACCAAAGCCTTTTTAGTGATCACATTCTCCCCTGACCATACATAACTCCTACAGTAGGCTTCAATTTTTTTTAACTACTTTGGCTGGCATGATGAATATCTGAGCCCAATAAGCTTGAATACTAAATATGACATGTTGTACCAGCTGGATTCTGCCTGCATAGGATAACTTTTCTGCTATCCAGGATGAGATTCTAGCCACTATTTTCTCACTGAGAGGCTGCCATTGCATGATTGATAGCTTCTAAGTGTCCAGAGGTATGCCTAAGTATTTGAAAGGCAATGACCCTTGACTGTATCTCGGCTTTTGTTGAATCTCTTTTTGAACTTCCAAATTGACTCCTCCATAATAGATAGAACTTTTTGCTAGATTAGCTTTAAGTTCTGATGTTGCTGAAAATATCTAGAATCCATCATGTATCAGTACCACTGAACTGGCATCTCCCCTTAAAAAGATCAAGAGATCATCTGCATAACTCAAATGAGTTAATTCTAGTCTTGCACACATAAGGTGGAAATGAAACGCTTTCTCCTGATTTAAGCTCCTTAAGTTTCTTCTTAGGTATTCCATAGCTATGGCAAACAGAAAAGGGGACATTGGGTCTCCTTGCCTCAATCTTCTAGCTGCACCAAAGGGTCTGGTTATTTTTTTATTTATAAGTACAGTATAATTTACTGTTGTCACACACTCCATCATCCAGTTGATGAATTTAGTAAGAAAGCCCAGTTCTTCCAGTATCTGATGCAAATATCTCCAGTCCACTGTGTCATAAGCTTTTTGGATATCCACTTTGATAAGGCACCTTGGTGAGATGTTCTTCCTAGAATAAGCCTTGACTAGTTCATGAACAAGTAACACATTATCTGCTACCTTTTTACCTGGGATGAATCCAGCCTGCGTGACTGATATAATGGAAGCTATTACTTTCCGGATTCTATTAGCTAGAACCTTAGTAATAAGCTTATATAAAACAGTGTAACAAGTTATTGGTCTGTATTCTCTGATGCTTGAGGGATTAGGAACTTTAGGAAGAATTGTGATTGCTATACAGTTAACTGCTCTATATAACTTCCCTCTATGAAAGAACCCCTTTACTGCTTGACATACTTCAGAATCTATGTTTGACCATCCTTTCTCGAAGAATAAAGTATTATAACCATCTATCCCTGGTGCTTTATCATTTCCAATAATACTCAATCCTGCATATATTTCCTGATAAGTGACTTCTGCATTTAAGTTCATCTGTTGTTCATGATTAAGTACTGGCCCATTCCTCATTACTTGCTTGTTTACTGCAGGTAATTGTCCTACTGCTGTCCCCATCAAGGCTTTGTAGAAACTGATGATCTCTGCTTGTATCTGTTGTTGGTCAGTTATTTTAATTCCAAAGCCACTGTGTAACTCTGTGATGATTTTTTTCTGCCTTCTTTCCTTCGTAACTGCTGAGAAATACTTAGAATTGGAATCACCTAACCTTATCTATTTTTCTCGAGCCTTTTGTTGTAGTATGCTTTCTTCAATTAGTGACCATTTCTCCAGTATCTCTAGTGCTTATTTTTCTTCAGTGGCTACCTTATCTGAATAACACATTGACATTTGAGCTTGAATTTCCTGTAATAAGCCCCTTGTTGTTTCTGGTCTATCTTTGATACTCTTGAACTTAGTGTTATTAAGTTGCTTCAGCAAGGTTCTTAAAACCTTCAACTTTTGCCATATATTCTTCATAGGATCAGGATCATATTGTTCTTTCCATGCTTCTTCCACCAGTGACGTGAAGCTTGGATGGTCAGCCCATACATTAAAGAATCTAAAAAGGATCTTGCCACTTGGTTCTAACCTCCTTATAAGAATAATCATTGGCGCATGGTCTGAAATAAATGGAAGCCTATACTCTACTTCCATATGTCCATAAGATTGCATCCATTCATCATTTCCTATAGTTCTATCAATCTTACTGTAGACTCTATCTACTCCTTGTTGTTTATTTGATCATGTATAGAAATCTCCCTTCCATGCTAATTCATTCAAGTTCAATACCTGCATACATTCAGAGAAGTCTTGTATTTCACTCCTTGTAACTGGTTTGCCACAAATCCTGTCTTGTATTATTAAGACATAGTTAAAATCTCCTCAAATGATCCATGGCATATTACTCTGAGGTGCTAAGTCCTTCAATTTCTGCCATAAAGGTTTCCTTGTTTCAGTAGTATTGAATCCATAAACTATTGTCATGAAGCAGTTTACTGAATTCTGTCTGCCTACAACTCCGCCGTGAATTGTTTGAGCAGATTTTCCTAAAAATGTAATGTCATAAGCTTGAGGATCCCATAAAGTCCAAATCCTCCCATTTAGTGCATATTCATAGTTGTAGCTTGCTTGCCATCCAGGTGCCACTAACTGAGATATCTGAACAGCCTTATCCCTCTTTACTCTAGTTTCCACTAATCCCATTAACTTTAAGTTATTCTCCTTTATATAAGTACACAACTCCTTTTGCTTATATCTCTTGTTGGTACCTCTTATATTCCGTACCATCCATGACATTATAAATGTTGAGTACGTACATTTTCTTATAAGTATGTATTTTCTTATTATGATCAATTAAATTTTTACCATAATTTTTAATCCATCTTTGTTATTTCTACTACCGGTGCATACTCGCTAGTTTCCTTTTTGGTGTCTGTTTGAATTTTGTCGTAATCCCAACAGATATTTTTAAAATTATTTTAAGGACCCGTTTGGCTATAGATTTTGCCAAAATAAATTTGAATTTTATTTGGTAAATACATGTTTGGCCATAGATTTTGCTTACATTTTGGAAAAATCCCAAATCCCAAAACCAGCTTCAAAATATCACGATTAGATTTTTTAAATATTGCCCCAAACTTTTATATTTTATAAAAGAAACCACCATTTATTATTTAGTAAAAATGTTGCTTCGTATTCTCGGTCATCCGATAGTGTATCATGTAGTTCATTATAAAAATGATAATTTTGTACCAAATTTATTTATGTTTAGGACTGTGGTTTGCAATAATATAATGAACGTTATTGATAATGGTATTGTTGGATATTTGTGATGGTTTTTAGAACTTGTGGGTGTAACTCATGTTTCATGTTTTTCCAAAATAAATTTGGGAAATATGTTTGAAAACTGATGTCCAAATACATTTTCATTTTCAAATCAAATTTCACCCAAATCAAAATTTTCAAAACAAATTTTGGAATCTAGGACCAAACGTTCGCTAAGTAACTTTAAATTTCTTAAAGTGAACACCATGTTCACAACCAATGCACATTCAACTGTTTTATGGTTATTCTTTTCCTCTGTCTTCTCTGATTTCTTTTTGGCATGGATTGTGAAGGGACATCGTTGGAATCTATTATTTGTACTTAGTTAGCGAATTTTCAATATATATACAGAGTCTGAGCCAAACCTGTTGTGCATATAAATAATGTAAGTAATTTGAATTGGTTGAGAAAGTGTAATTATTTGAACAGTTCTTAGCTGAGGCTATAAGATAAAGAGAAGTAAGGATGTCATAAGCTGATGTTTAGAACTTGACATTGTACCCATCAAAGAACTAAGTTCACCTCAAAAAAGGTGAAATACAAGAAATGGTCCATAAAATGGAAGTAGTTGAGCTGGTTGTGGCAGTCAAATTCCAATGGATATAAAGATGTTAGTTGCTCTTTTATCAAGCTTTGCAAAGTACAGCAGCTATGAAATTCAAGAAGATTAAGTTGGTGGATTTGAGGTCCTCAATAGAGATGGCAATGGGGCGAGCAGGACGGGGCGGGTTGAGATTGAACCTGCCCTGTGACCGCCCGCCCCGCCCCTGTGCAATCTCTGTAATTGAAGAGTATGAAGTAGTGAACATAGGCGAATCCAAGATTTAAATGTTATGAGTTCAACTTTTAAGGTTTTTAGCATTGAACTCATTATATACTTAAAGTTATGGGTTCATATTTACTATTTTTGCAATTGTAATGAATTTTTACGCATAGATTTTTACTCCGCATCGAAAATTATGGGTTCAATTGGACCTGTTCCTAACAAATTACATCCGCCCCTGGCAGTGAGTTATTTTTTTTTTCCAATCTATTGTCCGTTGCCCCTATTTTGGTAGGACTGAATCCGGTTCACGCTGAGAAGTCCCTTTTTGTTTCCAATCTGTTGTCCGCTGCCCATATTTTGGTAGAATTAAATCTGGATTCACGCTGAGAAGTCCCACAGTTGAAGGTAAAACGCTCCATAATAAGGCGACTTAACTTAAGGCTCGAACTCGAAACCTTTGATTAAAAATGAAGGAGCTCTTACCACTCTACCGCAACCTTCGTTGATAGTAGTTCAGTTGTTTTCTTTTGGACCTTTTCAAATAGCTTATGTTCATGCTTGATATGGAAATGTTAAACTTAGTCGTGGTAAAATTGCATCTTTTTTCCAACTTACAAAGGGTAAAAATTACATGTTTTACCAACTTGGAGACACCTTTCAAGTTTGAAAATTTATTCTCCTTTTGTGATCCTCCCTTTTATTTCCATTCCAAATGTGTGAGTTCTTGGTCTATGTATTTTTTTTAGTTACATTGGAAAAGAGATAGTATAGTAAAACTAGAACTCAAAATAGTATCATAATCCGAGTATATGATTATATTCCAAGTTTATTTGGTAATTTGTATTTGGATTGTAATTTTTCAAATTCAAAAACTGAAATTTTCTTAATCAAATCTGAATGGGCACCCCCTGATATATTCCACTCCCTTAAAGAGAAATGAAGAGTGGACCATTAGGTACTCAAATCATTTTTCTAATATTTGGACCATTTTGTGTTGAATTCTTCTTTTTTATTTCATTAAGATTTCTTGCAAGAGACAAAGTTCCAGAAGTTGTGGCCTAGTGTTTTCATCTTCTAGAAAATTAAGCTAGATGACATTGTGTCCAATAAAAGGACTTTGATTAATGTGTCCAATAAAAGAGGAATGAGGTGGGAATTTTGAAGTATGATTCTTAGGGGGCATTTGGACATAAGAACTGTAAAATTGCAAAACAAAATTGAAAATAACATTTGAAAATTAGAGTTGTGTTTGGATATGAATATAATTTTGGGTTGTTTTTGAAGTTTTGTGAGTGATTTGAGTGAAAATTTTGAAAAATAATTTTTTGGAGTTTTTCAAATTTTCGAAAAATTCCAAAATTCAGCGAAAATTGAAAATTTTGTGGCCAAACACTAATTTCGAAAAAAAGTAAACTTTTTTGAAAAAATGAAAATATTCTTATGTCCAAACGGGTTCTTATATTCTCTGTTTCTTTATTCTGATTTAAATTTGGTGTCTCTTTGGGGGTCGTCGTTCTTGGAATTTTATAGTTAATACAGTCTACCGACTCACCAGTTCACAAAAGACACGGCTGGGTTGGTCAAAACAAGTTGCTACAGAAAGTAATTACTATTATTATTTTTATTTTCGAAGACTTGACTAAGCAACACTTACCACGTCTCTACGATTGATTAGATTATGTATTAAGACTATTTTATCAATACAGTTATAGTAATACTTTAAACTACAATAATCCTGTAAAACAACTTGACATATATTAATTACTTATATATATATATATATATATATATATATATGTTTACTCGAAAAAGGATAATAATTGAATTTATACGTGGTTTTAATGGTACATGATATAATTTGGCACAAATTGAGAATATATATATTAATATTGAAATTGATTGTAAATGAAATAAATGCAAACCAAACGAATCGAATAGCCTTGGTCCTCGAGTTCGATCACCCTTGAACCAAGCGAAGATTCAACTGATATAAGACTTGAGTAACAAGATATTGAAAGCTAGAAGAAGGCAGTATATTGCTTTGTATTGCGTAAATGTGATGTGTCTTACAAATGATACAATTCTAATGATTGGTAAGGAGGTCCTACTCTTGATACAATTCTAAATATAGTAAAAAATCTCATGATTGGTTAATTAATCAGCCTCTTCTTGATACATGACGGGATTTCCGTCGTGATCCTCGCTCGATTGCAGATATTTCGTCTTTCCGTATTTGGCTCGGTAAGCTTCCCTCGGTCTCGCTCGATCTCTATCTTGCTCGGTATCGATCTTGATCGGTCTTTGGGTCACGAGTTCGACAATCTAACTTCGCACCATGGTTCGGTATAACACGAGGTTGAACCTTGGCCTATCATGTTCCAGTCTCGATTAGTCATACGAAGGGCAAGCCCGATTTTGACCGTATACAGATAGTCCCACCGTTTCTCGAAAAGAAGATAACGAGAAACGATATGAATTTTCGAGCTCCGTCTTGATGGGTAATGACGTAAGCGAGAAACCCGACTATGACGCAAGCGACTAATAGATACCGAAATGTCTCGTCAATCCAGTTACCAAGGCATTAAATGCCTGTAAGTCGCTAGTCGGCCACTACCGATTCTGAACCGTCACCAGCAAGCTATAAGTACCCTAGCTTTTTCTTATTCAAACTTTTACGTTTTAAGCTCTTCCTACTCTTGCTTTTTCTTCAAAAATCCCTTTGCTTTACAACTTTTGCACACAAATTTCTTGAACTCTCATCAGACCGCATACTATCTTAATTCTCTTTTCTCCTGTTCATCAAGCGAGAACTTCCAAGACCATACCGCAAGGAGGCCACTTCTTCATCACGATCCGATGGTGGTGAGGCTGCGGCGGAGCCTCATCCTGAGGAATTCGTTCCGGTAGGGTGCCCGACTGTTACTGATTTCAAGGTAAGACCTCCTCCGTACCGGGCAGATGCAAGCCGATCTCGAGGTACATATGCACAATCACCAAGGACCTCCTCGCCAAGGTTAAAAAGTACTGCAATTGGAACAATAAGCATGTGGTAGTTCCTTCGCCCGAGGAATCGATCACTACCCACGTGGAGGGTTTCCTAAGTGTTTACACTTAACCCTTCACGTTGGTCCCTTAGACCCTGTCATTGTCGCCTTCTGCAAGAGGTACGACTTGACCCTTGGCAAGATCCATCCTTCCTTCTGGAGTATAATGATTCTCCTCCGATTCTTCGTAAGCAAAATCGAGGGATGTCCTTTCACCCTCGATCACCTTATGCACCTTTACAGTCCCCGACTCTATTGAGGAGGGCTGATCAAGCTTGCTCATCGGGCCAGCAAGGCGTCATTCTCGAGCATAGACAAGGCTTGTGACCAAGGTTGGATGGCCGATTTGTCCGAATAAGGACTTCGAACCTGATCCCTGCTGAAGACATGTCGTTTCCTAAGAAATGGAACATGAATTGTGAGTAGTACTTCTCCTTGAATGTTCAATTTGTTGTTTTACTTCTTATCTTCTTTCCTCATCTATGGTTTTGGTGTTGCAACTGTGTCCCAGATGTCGTACCCAATTCCGGAACTCAAGAAATGGGTCGAGGGCCTGGTGTCATGGAGACCATACTCCGAGCGTGCTTGGATGGAGTTATTGAAGGGTTGATGAGAGGCCCACAATCATGGTAAGTTTCTTTCTTAGAACGGTTATCGTTCAGGTTTCTTCTCGAGCTTACTCATATTTTTTCCATTGTAGGCCTAGGGAAAGATGTTGGAATGAGGCCCCCATTTGGTGACGAAGAAGTAAGAGAAGAAGAGGAAAGGGGCTCCGAGTTCCCCGGACTCGGAAAAGAAAAAACCGACGAGGAGGGCTCGCAAGCCCAGGGGGGCCACCGGTGCTATGCCTTCGGACTCAATCCGCCGATTAAGGGATGAGTCCGAAGAAAAAGAAGAGGAAGATAATTCCAAACTGATGGCCCGCGTGCGGGTGGGTGTCACCATACATGAAGTTCTCGAACCGGCTGGTGCTGAAGTTGAAACATCCCGACATGAGGAGGCCGGTGGGAGAGCTCTAGCTGAAGCTTCCGATCTAGAAAGGGTCGAACCCATTCTATCCCAGGCTAGGGGGGTCGAGAGAGATATCGAGGGATATGGTGCTCGAGCTGTGGAAAGTGCCCCAATAAACAAACTTGGATCGGTCGACATCAGCGGGTCTCCTCAGATTTTGGATGCAATGATTCGTGAGGAAGGTATGTTGAGTCCTCAAGGGGTGATTGATATCTACGGCTTCTTGGATGGGGTTGAGTCTGCTGATTTGGAAGCCATCACCGGGCTCGGTGACTTGCTGGTACCGAGGAAGGAACCGTCGTCGGGTGCCATCGGGTCTTTATCGGGCCCAAAACTGGTGGGTCGATTCCCAGCCCCAAGTGTTAATCCTGACCGAAGACGGGCAATAGCTTTTTCTATCCCGGAGGATGCCCGAGTTGTCTCTTCCCCCGTGGGGGTCTCTAGTTACCTTCGGTGTTTGGTGACCGAAGAAGATCAAGCATTGATGGACGAGGGGGAAATCCCCTGCCTATTCAATGAATCCCAACAAACATTAAATTGGGTAAATTCACGTGTCTTTTCTTTCTCATATGTTCTAACTTTTAAAGTTGTAAGTAACCGCAACATCTTCCCTTATGCTTGCAGGCTTCGGTGCTGCATCACGAGGCTTTCCTCTGATATCAGGAGGAATTAACTCATCATGAAGCCGAGGTACAGGACCTCACTGAGAAAAGTGACACCTACAAGCTTCTCAGTGAGAAGCTTCAGGCCGATTTAGTAACGGCTCGGGACGTGCATGCCGAGATGGCCGAATAGGTACTCCGAGTGCTTCACGATGAAGATGAATATGAGATAGTAACTAACGATTTGATCCTGCAGGTCTGGCAGAGGCTCTAACTGATCGGGGAGCTTCAGAAACAAGTATATACAATACAAGCCGAGGCTGAAGAATTCAAGAAGAATATGGATATCTTAGCCTCAAAAAAGGAAATCGTCCAAGCACAAGAGGAGTCGGCCAAGACCCAACTCCAAGATGCAAAAGAGAAGGCCTCGGTGCAGGTCGAGAAATCAAGGAGCTTCAATCTCAGTTGGACTTGGCTGTTTCTGATAAGGCAAACTTGGCTAATGAACTCGAAGTGGCCAGATCTGAGATGGCCGTGGCCAACACCAAAGATGATGCTAAAGTGGCCCAATTTAAGGTTGATGTCGAGGCCATCCAGGCGAATGCCAAGATCATGGTGGATCATGCAAAATGGCAAGCTCGAAGGGAAGCCTTCGAAGGAGTTCATGCTCAGGGCTTCGATATTATGGCCGAAATCGAGAATGCCAAAGTAGAGGAAGCCAGGGCCTGGAAGTTGGCCTTTTTTGAGGAAGACTCTGAGAGCTTAAGTGAATCCAAAGACGGGGAAGATCACGAGAATGGAGATGCTACCTCTGATGAAGACCATACCACTTAGGCCTTTATATTTTTTGCTTTCTTTTGCATCTTTTCTGAGGTTGTTTTGGCTGTTGTAAGTTTTTGTATTACGCCGATCTGGATTTTATAAAATATATATATATATATATATATATATATATATATATATATATATATATATAAGGCTTTTCTTTCCCTTTCGGCTCTCAATTTTTCCTTTGCTTTATTACTTGTATTCACAAAGGTTGAAATGCCTTAGCATGGAACAATAAGGTTATGTTCGAGGGTTCGAACAAACCTTTCTTTTATTGCCTTTCTGGGTTAAGGTGCTGTTGGGGTTCGATTACCGAATTTTTTCCCTCGTAAATATCTTAAGTTTATGACTTTGCCGAGGGTATCCTTTAGAACTGGTTGTGAAAGAATTTTTTCTTTTTTGAAGGCCTATTTTTGATAGGATTTTGACGTCTCCAGGCCGGGTTAAATTGGCCGTAGCCTTTTAGTTTGGGAGCTACCCATTAGGCTTGTTTTCCCGAGTTATCCGGGCTTGCCCGAGATAATAGTCCCCGAATGGGGTGGCCGTGGCCTTTAGAAACCGGGGAGTTGCCTAATAGGTCTTTTGCCCCGAGCCCCGATGACTTAGGTTGTTTGAGTTGGACGGTAGCCCCCGAGTGAGAAATGATCGTTCGTATTTCGGTTAAGTTTTTCCCTTGGGATCGTTATTTACGGAAGTACGAAGCTCTTTAAGGGATGTAAAGAGGAAATTTTTTTAAAACATAAGATGATTTCAAGGAAAGTACTTCTCTTTATTCTCGATCAAAACACTCATACATGAGTACATGTTTTATGCCAGGGCTCGAGCAATCTACGTGGGCACGGTTCATTTTGACCGTTTGGCCCTAACAATAAATCCTATCTATCGAGACCCTTCCTTATGAAGTAGTTTCCTCGCTGGAGTTGATATTCGAAGGTAATTCATATCCGAGAGTAGCCCCCCAATATTCGAGGTTGATTGCAACGGAACCTCGAATATTGTTGAATTGATATTCGGTGCCGATTCATAATCGGGCTTGATTCTAAGTTAGCACGATTCATTGTTTCCTCTTTAAAAACCTCGCCGAAAAATTTATTTGGGACAAAACCGGTCTAAGGGAAAAAAAATTTCAACACGTGCTTTCAGACCTAAAGATTTCGTGCCATTCGCCGAAAAATCCATCGTTGTTTCTTGTTGGCCACCTTAGTCTGAAAAAAAAGGAAATGGAAAGGGGTCGTACCTTAGTAGTAATACCGTTTTAGGTGATATATGTTCCAATTGCTCAGTAGTTGTTCTCCATTCATCGTTCCGAGCTTGTAAGACCCTTTTTCGATGACCTCGAGGATTCAGTACGGTCCTTCCCAATTCGAAACCAATTTCCCTTCGCTCAGATTTCGGGTTTTGAGGGTGACTTTCCTTAGCACTAAGTCCCCGACGTTAAAATATTGAAGATTTTCTCTTCGATTTTAGTATCTCTAGATCCTTTGTTTTCGGGTGGGCTATCGGACCAGGGCGACTTCACGCCTTTCATCCAATAGTTCTAGGATCATATTCATGGCCTCGTCATTTGATTATATTGTTGCATATCAGAACCTGATACTTGGTTCTCCGACTTCGACCTGTATTAGAGCTTCGACGCCATAAACCAATGAGAACGGGGTAGCCCCGGTACTGGATTTCGAGGTCGTGCGGTATGCCCAAAAAACTTCGGGCAGAATTTCCTTCCACTTTCCTTTGGTGTCAGTTAGCCTTTTATTAAGATTTTGGATGATGGTTTTATTGTTCGATTCAGCTTTCCCATTCCCACAAGGATGACAATGTGTTGATAAGATTCTTTTGATCTTATGGTCTTCGAGAAATTTGGTTACTTTGCTGCCGATAAACTGTTTCTCGTTATCACACACAATTTAGGATGGAATTCCGAATCGACATATGATGTGATCCCAAATGAACTCGATGACTTCCTTCTCCCTAACTTTCACGAAGACCTGTGCTTTAACCCACTTAGAAAATAGTCAGTCATTAATAAAATAAATTCAGCTTTACTTGGTGCCCATGGAAGAGGGCCAACGATGTCCATTCCCCACTTCATGAATGGCCATATTGACAAGACCGAATGGAGTGGTTCCCCGGGTTGGTGAGTTATCGGTGCATGTCTTTGGCATTTGTCACATTTTCGAACAAACCCTTTCGCATCTTTTTCCATGTCGATCCAGTAATAGCCGGATCTGATTACCTTTTGGACTAATGATTCGGCACCGGAATGATTTCCGCAAGTGCCCTCATGAACTTCCCTCAGAACATACTCGGTATCTCCCGGTCCCAACCATATTTCTAGTGGACCATCAAACATTCTGTTGAACAAGGTTCCGTCTTCGAACAAGGTGAATCGTGCTACCTTCGTGCGTAGGTCCCTCGATTCTTTTGGATCTGAGAGAATCTTTCTGGTTTTCAAATACTCTATGTATTTATTTATCCAATCCCAGGTTAAGCTTGTGGAGTTTATCTCGACGTGACCTTCTTCGACTACTGACCTCATGAGTTGCACGACGGCCCCCGAATTAAGCTCGTTTTCCTAGACCGATGACCCTAAGTTTGCGAGGGCATCGACCTCACTATTCTGATCTCGAGGCACATGTTACAAAGTCCACTCCTTAAATTGGTGCAAATTTTTTTGTAACTTATCCAGGTATCTCTGCATTCGTTCTTCCCTAACTTCAAAGGTTCCGTTTACCTGATTTACCACAAGGAGGGAGTCGCATTTGGCTTCGATCACCTCCACTCCCAAGCCTTTGGCTAGTTCGAGACCTGCAATCATGAAATCTTATTCGGCCTCGTTGTTAGTCAATTTCACAATTCTAATAGATTGTCTAACCACGTTGCATGTGGGTGGTTTTAGCATGATGCCGAGTATGGACCCTTTTGCGTACGAACTACCATCCATAAATAGGTTCCAGATTCCCGAGGACATACCCGAGTTTACCAAAAACTCTCTTTCATCCTCGGGTACTTTCGCGAACCCCTCTTTCCTCTCCTTTCGGATCGATCAGGGTTTTTGACGTTATTGGGACAACTCATTTCCTTTTGGGATAAGGGATGTGAAGGATTTGAAGAGTCGCCACCTAATGAATTAAGGCGCGTTAGGGAACCTATTAAGGGTCAAAATAACACTAATTGAATAACCAGAGATTGGGTAAGTGCTTAAAATTACTCCAAGGGGAAGGTGTTAGGCACCCCTCAAAGCCCACAACTGTGGTTCCTGGACAAACGAGCTTTGTGAATTTAAGCAAGTAGCAAATAGGCAGTCAAAGTATACACATGGGAACAAGTAATGGTTTGACAAGATTCGCAGTCTAAGAACACATATGTGATAAAGTTTTGAAAGATTTATGGTCTAAGCACACATATGTAGGGGATATGGGATCCCTAAGTTGTTTATCCTATAGGATCACATCAATGCAATTCCCGGTAATCACTCCTCAGTGAGTGGCTACACGTGGCATTAGCGCACTTCTCATCATATCCATATCTACCCTTTACCCCACCCCATAACGGTTATTAAGCGAGTTTATTTAGGATCTCTATGCGTGCTGTTACCCGTCCATTCCTTGTGGTCCTGGAGGAATTTAGGACCTCTAGATATAGGTAGTTCTAGACAGACCCCTAAGGTTTTGAAAGGATAAAACTCTAAGCGACATGCAAGAACAAATAGGACTAATCATATAAATGCAGGAAAGCAGTTATGAGGCCCAGATTTACCTCCACAAGTAATGCACGTAAACAGCACGTCTCAAACACAAACAAGAAGCAGTTTTATTAGACAGGATCCTAAGCAGGATTCTAAATGAGTACCCATGCACAGAAATATGCAACTTTATTTTTTTATAAACTCAGAAGGAGGGGCCTAATCAGTTTGCCTACTGATTTTTAAGCCTGTTAACCTTTAGACAATTCAGAAGTTGTTTTACCTAAAAGCATGCTATAAAAATGCAGGGATTGTTACCATTTTTATCTAAAATAGGATAATCATATGTGAGATTGTGTTATACCTTTCATGAATCAGTAGTTTAAACTAGGCGTGGTTAAGCAAATTCAATAGAGTCCTAGAGCATGGTATCTAATATGCACATATAAAATGCACAATGGTTAAGACATAATTTCAGAATGCACAGAATTCCTAAAGCATGATTTCTAAATGCACAAAGAGTTACAGGATGATTGAAAACATGATTTTAAATGCACATGAATAACAGTTTTATATTAACTTTATTTTCTAAGGAGCAGGATTTCTAAGTGGTAGGCATAAGCATAAATTAAGGACATGCTGTGCGTTGAAGCAGTAAACATGAAAAGCCTTAAAGACATGATATCTAATGCATGTTTGGCATGGTTTGAATGAATATGTTGGTCCTAAGCATGGATTTTAATGCAGATATAGGGAACGTAAAAGCCTAAGGCATGATTTCTACCCAATGATAGAATATATAACTACCCTTCCTATCTCACTAGCCAACCCCAATATCTGTTTACAAATAATTATTACCGACCAGCTGAATAAATTACATAAATAGATAAAGGAAAAGAAGAAGTTAAAATATAGGGAGCCTGAAGTAGGCCAAAATGTACCAAATTGTCCATAGCCTCATATGCCAAAGTCATAGCCTTTCTCATGTCCGGGTGTGTCAGAGTTCCCTAAGTACCTCAAGGATCTCGAGCAGTGCTCACACCCAGATTTCATAACCAGAATTGAGTAAGTGCAGTGTGGAAGAGCCAGCTCCAGTGCATCAGAGTTCAGTGGGATCTCACAGGAATCCCAAAGCAGTCACACACTGGAGGGGCAGAACTTAAGGACCTAAGTGTAGAGTGAGAGTGCTTGTCATAGTTTTTTAAAATGCTTTGGTATAAAACAATATTGAAAAGACTCATTTGAATGAAGAAGTATTATAAAATAGGAGTTGTTTAATAGTAAAATAGTTTGAACAAGAACAGTGTAGTCAAACAAACAACAGATCAACCATATAACAATCAGATTCAATATTGCTCAACAACAGACTTTCACACGGGGAAGTTGGGAATTGGGAACACATAGGGCATGTACAGTGACCACATAACATGCAGAAACATAGAGGTGTTGTAGGGGTTTAAGCGATTAGGGGATAGCTAACGGTACCAACACAATATGAATTCCAGAACAAACAGCTGAGAACAGAGTTAAACATAGAATCAGACAACTTAGGGTAACAAATAAGTTTTGCAAAAATAGGTGCATGCCAGAACTGGACAACAAATAAACAAGCATTCAACAACAGAGTAGAGTCACACTGAGACAGACTACAGGGGAAGTAAACATGCTGATCCTAAAAGGGGTAGGACATAACTAACATGCTGGGTGAAGCAATAATGTAAACAAGTTAGTTACATGTCGAACAACAAAACAACAGACAAAAACAGATCAGGGATATGATAAACTGAAGCAGTAGGAAACACATTGGTTTGGGATCTTGAATTTAAAATTAGAACATACCAGTAAAGAGAGTAAACACAAAGTGAAGAACAAGAGAGTGCAATAATTAGCCTTGGCTTGCAGTCGGCTAATTTAGTAACAATAGCAAGTAACAAAGAAAGTAGAAGAGCTTTTGAGTGTATGAGAGATGTGAACTAATGTGAGTTCGTGTGTCTGAGTCTAATGAGAGTAGAAGAGGGCAATATATGTAGTAGTTTGAAAGCTAGGCAAATAAGGCAAGAATCAATTTGTTCAGTAATTGAAGAACTCAGAATCAGTTAGAGTAAAAATCAGTGCTAGTACTCCCTCAATTAAGGGAGTTAACTTCAAATGGTAAAAGACAGGTAACAAATAAAGAAGGAGATCATATATGGCTGAAATATAACTAAGGAAATAATTCAAACACAGTACAGGTATAGGGTAAGCGATTAAGGATAGGTACATAAGGTTCTAATTAAGGAAATAACATAAGAATCAATTAACAGTATAGTCAACCACATAATAAGGCAAGAAAATAATTTAGAAGTCGAAAATCAGTAAAGGACATCAATCACAGGAAATCAGTAAAGAGTATCAATTACAGGAAATTAGGGATTCAAACAAAATAGCACTGATTAAAATAAATTACTACAAACTTCTTGAATAAACATAGTATAGGCAGGGAGAAGCAAAATTAGAAACCCTAATGAGCATAACAGGGTAGAGATCTCAGAAATTCAGAACATATTCATGAGAAACTGACATGCATAGAAATCAAACGAACAAATTAGCGTAGATAGACTCAGAACCCAGAACTAAGCCAAGAAATTAGGGGTTTTAACACAGTTAATCAGGTTAAAGGGAAAACCTAAATAAACCTTTTAAACATAGTAAAGATTATAGAATAACACTTAAAATCATAGGAAAGGTCATTTTGAAAAAGAGGTTGAGAAACCCTAGTTATGGAGATGAAGAGACGTTTTGAAAAGATTAGAAAGTTTCTCATGGAAAACAATGAAATAACTCAAAATACTCTTAGATCTATTACAGATCTAAGGATTCAAGATATAAAAATAGGATTTCATAGAAGAACAACCCAGAGATAGAGAGATTCCGGCTTAGAAACCATAGGTTTAGCCGGAAAATAAAAAGATCTTACTCAATCGAGCCATGGCGGCCTGAGAATGGTAAGCACAGACCTAGGGGAGGGAAGTGAACAGCCACTGGTCCCTTGAGGACCTTGAGACAGCAAGAAACCGGGCATGAGAGGAGCCATAGAGGGTAGGGGTGGTAGAGAACCACCATTGTTACTGGCGAGCCAACAGCCGACGAGGGGAGTTAGGGTTAGGCAGAGGGAGTTTGAGAGAGAATGAGAGGGGTGACGACGGGTGAGTGATGAGAGAATGAGGGTTTGGGAAGGGGGGGGGGTGTATGGTCTTAGGTTAATTTAGGAAAGAACAGATCTGGTCCGTTGATCAAAATTGATCAACGACCCAGATTAAAACATAAATTGGGTCGGGTAGATTAGAATTTGGGCCTGGGGTCTGTTGGGCCAGGTATAATTAAGGTTTTGGACTTGCTATAATTTAGGCTGTAATTGAAATAGAAATAGGCCATTTTGTTAAATACCGGAATTAAATTAGTCGAAATAATTTATAACATAATTTCTAATTAAAAAAGAAATCTATGCATGGAAATAATTAAAAAAATGATTATTTGGTATTTAAAAATATAAAGGACTAATTTCTGGTAGAAAAAAGCACATAATTATATGCATGGGCTATAATTGCAAAGTTATTGCGATTATAGCCAAAAGGTGCCAATTTGGCTATTTATGACATAATTTGGTCTTAATAGGACCATAAATTGTAAATTAAATCAAGAAATGCTTTTGAAATCATTTGTGATGCAATTTTGTAATTATTTATTGGAAATAAAATGCTGGACAAATTTATAAAAATGCAAAAAAATTATGGAAAAATATCAATTGCTATTAATGCATGATTTTGAAGGAATATATGCAATTAAAAAAATATTTCGGAAAAAATGAGATATCAACAGTTGCCCCTCTTTACCCGGAAAGGATGAAAGAGTTTTTGGGTAAAGATATGATGGCCAATTTTGACCGAGCGAAATGGTTAGAGAGTTTTTGGCCGCACCCTAGTTTCTGAGCTGCCTACATACCCCTGATTTTACAGGAATCAGGCCGTATGTATTTCCGGATTCATCGGCGAAATATATCGGTGAAGTCATTACAAGAACGAACGCAATATCTAGGGATGGGCGAATGAAATGTTCACGGGAGAGGTTAGGTTTGATACAATTGAGGAAGCGAGACCGCTCCTGCTAGGATAGCCGCTACTTGCCGGGTTACCTGTAAATAAGAATACTACAAGCATATATTGTGCATAAATTTAAGCATGATGCAGGTTCCCGCTGGACTATGAAAGATGTATTAGGACGGTGAGGGATGACGTCCTCAGACCAAGATGTCCCGAGCCATGAATTGTTTGATGAGAGATTCGCAGGCCATGAAATGATGTTCTCGGGCTGTGAAGATGGTGCCTCCGAACTATGACGCCTTTGAATAATGATATGCAAATTGAGAGAGATCCTCATTCCATGACATGGTGTCTTCCGGCTATGAGGATGATGTCGTTAGACTATGACGCCTTTCGAAAAGTTGGCGATATTTCAGCCCATGAGATTCAATAGTATGATGTCAACAAGACAAGGCTTAGTCTTACAAATTAGGGGCATATCTTGGCCCGAAAGAGGAGCGAAGTAAATAATGCTTGAGACAACACTTAGTCTCGGTGAAAGTAAATTGGAGGCAGAGTTTAGCCTCATGCAGGTATGGAGACAGAACTTAGTCTCATGCAAATGAAGGCAGAAATTAGCCTTATGCAAGTGAAGACAAAGATTAGCCTTATGCAAGATGAAGGTAGATCTTAATCTCATGCAAGATGGAGACAAAGCTTAGTCTCATGCAGGGGAAGACAGCGATTAGCCTTATGCAAGGGAAGGCAGAGATTAGCCTTTTGCAAAGGGAAAGGCAGATATTAGCCTCATGCAAGATGAAGGCAGAGATTAGCCTTATGAAAATGGAAGGCAGAGATTAGCCTTATGCAGATGGAGGCAGAGCTTAGCCTTATGAAAATGGAAGGCAAAGATTAGCCTTATGCAGATGGAGGCAGAGCTTAGCCTCATGCAAGATGCGGGACAGAGCTTAGCCCCATGCAAGATGAAGGCATAACTTAGCTTTATGCAGATGAAAGGCAGAGATTAGCCTTATGCAGATGGAGGCAGAGCTTAGCCTCATGCAAGATGCGGGACAAAGCTTAGTCCCATGCAAGATGAAGGAATGGATTAACCTTATGAAGAAGAATAAATATCAAATGATAGTAGAATTTCTTATCTGGTAGCAGATTTCGACATTGTGATTGTTTTGAGAATTGTGACTTTGAAGCGTGTTTATCCTTTGTTCCTGCATCCAAAGAAAAATCGTGAGTTCTGTAGTTGGGGACGGTCGGTCGCATCCCCGCTGTCTTTTCTTGACTCGTTCTGCTTGGTCTGATGATCATGTTCAAGTTATCGGGGTAGCGTTTGCTAAATAGAGCTATTTTGAAAGCAAGCATGCATGATTTTGCAAAGACATAGTATAAAATATATTTTAAGAAATTTAGATGAACCGACGATCGTGACACGGTTCAAGACATTGCAACCTCTCATGCTACAGAATTTTGAGGGTCCTCCTCAAAATTATGCCCCAGTTAGATGGGTTGACGTCTCTGACTGTTGCGCATGCTGCGGTCGAATGAACTTGCTTCAGAATTTTGAGGGACCTAGTTTCTAATTTCGGGGGGGGGGGGATGAGATTTTTATTGAATTGTGATTGAACCCATAGGGCTGCCTACGTATCCCCTCTTAAACGGGAATCAGGTCGGGCATAGTTCAACTTACACCATTCATAAAGAATTACACATAGTAGCGCTTGACTGCATCGGAATTGATTGGTTTTGTCCAGACTTCTCCATCCATTTCTGCAAGTATGAGAGATCCTCCCGTCAATACTCGATGAACCATATACGGACCTTGCCAGTTGGGAGAGAATTTCCCTTTGGCCTCATCTTGATGCGGAAAGATATTCTTTAACACCAGCTGCCCCAGTGTGAACTGTCTTGGCTTGACTCTTTTGTTGAAGGCTCTGGTCATTCTGCTATGATAAATTTGTCTGTGACATATTGCATTCATCATTTCCATTCTATGAGGGCTAGCTGCTCATAACGACTTCTTATCCATTCTGCGTCGCTGAGCTCAACTTCTTGTATGATTCTTAAGGAAGGAATTTCCACTTCAGCAGGAATAACAACTTCCGTACCATAAACCAACAAGTAAGGAGTTGACCCAGTTGATGTGCGGACTATGGTGCGGTATCCCAATAAGGCAAATGATAGCTTTTTGTGCCACTGTTTGTGTCTTTCTATCATCTTTCTCAATATCTTCTTGATGTTCTTGTTGGCGGCTTCTACAGCTACATTCATCTGACGTCTATAGGCTGTGGAATTCTTGTGCTTGATTTTGAAAGTCTCGCACATGGCTTTCATCAGATCACTGTTTATATTGGAGCCGTTGTGGTGATGATTGATTCTGGAACTACATACCGACAAATAATATGGTCGCGGACAAAGTCTTCCATGACTTTCTTAGTCACTGCTTTGTAAGATGCTGCTTCGTCCCATTTGGTGAAATAATTAATAACTACTAAGATAAACCTGTGTCCATTTGAGGCTGGAGGCTCGATCGGTCCAATGACGTCCATTCCCCAGGCGACGAATGACCAAGGAGAGCTTGTTGTATTGAGCTCATTTGGGGGTACCTTTATCATATCTACCTATACCTGTCGGTAGCATTTCCGGACATACTGGATGCAGTCCGTTTCCATGGTCATCCAGAAGTAACCAGCTCTGAGTATCATTTTTTCCAAGACAAAACCATTCATATGCAGGCCGCAAGTCCCGACATGTATCTATTTAAGTAGTCTAGAGGCTTCTTTTGCATCGACACATCTCAATAATCCCAAATCGAGAGTTCTCCTATACAGGGTTCCTCCGCTGTGAAAGAAACTGTTGGACAATCTCCGAAGCGTGCGTTTCTGAGTATGATTTGCAAGCTCTAGGTACTCTCCCATGATATCATGGAACCATGGTTTTCCGTCCACTTCTTCTTCAATATGGGCATAATATGCCGGCTGACTATGGATCTTTACTGGAATAGGATCAATGAAGTTCTTATCTGGATGCTGTATCATGGATGATTAGTGGGGTGTTTCTCGGAGTGTGGCAAGTGTTGCATTGTGGTGGAGTAGTTTGATTTTTCGGCGGAGTTGTACGGTGGTGAGTTGTGGGAGGGTTCTGTTTGTTTGGGGTATTTTGAGGAGGTATGGGGTTTTGGGTGTTCGGATGATTGACATCTGGAACACTAAGTGAGAAGGACAGATTCGCCAAGTTTCGCACATGTTCATGTTCCCCTAGGAGTTTCAACAACCTTTGCTCGAGTTGTGACATAGCATCATTCTGAACCTGAGTACCTTGATTGTCAGGAGCTTCTGTTCGTTCAGCTGTCATTGTGTTTTCCTTTCTGATATTGCTCAAATCTTCCATTTTGCCTTTGCCTTTGCCTTTAGGTGGACTAGGAGGATGAGGAGGTGGAGGGCCCCTGGATCTTGTGTGATATGATGATGATGCAAAAATGCATGAACCAAACTTTGGGGAAGGGGAATAATCAAAAGAAAAAACAAAATAGAAACAAAAGGTAGCAAGTCAGTGAGGATCATGAGAAAAATATTTGCAGTATTTAAACACATATTTCATAATTGTAAACGAGCGTCTTAATTTGGGAATCTCGTTGTGCCCGAGGTAGGCCTAGCGACAAGTTGATTTGGAGAACTTAGATGCCAAAATGCCTCATTTCATTAATGTAAATAGGCGAATCCCAAACGATAATAACATAACAAATAGGAATGAGTCACTAATGACACTCGGCCTTATTAAATTTATGAAAGCAAAAAGGTAAATCTAGCCTATTTGGTCCCAGAAGGGCCTTCCCCAGATTCAATATTCTTGATTCCATCGAACAAGTTCCCCAGCTCGCGCAGTCCCAACAGTAGCATTTTGATTAGCATTGTAATCCTAATCCAATTTTGGTGGGATATTTCTGACCATACCGAATCTGGGGACCTCGTGCCTCATTTTATGCAAGACAAAAATGGTTAGGCCCTTTCTCCCTCCAGATTCAACTACTTATACATCAATGATTAGCATATTGGAACTTATTTCTCCAAATTAATGCACAGATGCTTCCGTTGGGATTATAAGAACCCTGGTGGACTTTTGGATAAGGCTGTCTTAAAGGGTTTTTGTGCGGACGACACATTAACCCAGTTAGGTTTGACCATGATGCATGCACAATATAACAAGAGAAAGGTTTCTATGGGGTTTTAGACACGTACCCTCAAGCGGACAACTTGAGGGGGAAAGACATAAAACCGTCGACTGCACCGCTGATCGACTAGTTTTACCGCAAATAAGCCTTTCCGAATTTAGGGGT
Organism: Nicotiana paniculata; assembly: GCA_005239505.1. NCBI lineage: Eukaryota > Viridiplantae > Streptophyta > Magnoliopsida > Solanales > Solanaceae > Nicotiana > Nicotiana paniculata. Next base: position 69,128 of record ML362257.1, read on the forward strand.
TGATATAAAATAGGAAGAGCACAACCACTTATCAAGCGTTTCTATAGGATTTGTATAGTCACGAGTGGAATATGATGTTGAGCATGATTATGCAACAATAAATAAGAAATAAAAGCATGTTGTCATGTATTTGCACGTTATGAAAGCGGTAAATACAATAGTTATGATTGAAAAGCAGTTACAAAGGAAAACAAAAAGAAACATGTCAGTTTAAAAGAATAAATACTTGGGAAAGTAAACAATTAATTGCACATAAAGGGAAAGGGAAAGGGTGCATGTATTAGCAAAGTAAAGGAAAATTCACAAAGCAATTTGAAATGGTAAAAGCCTAGATGTCCCCAGCAGAGCCGCCATGCTGTCGCGCCCCCCTCTTTCCTCTTCTTTAGGATCGGTTAGGGTTTTTGACGTTATTGGGACAACTCATTTCCTTTTGGGATAAGGGATGTGAAGGATTTGAAGAGTCGCCACCTAACGAATTAAGGTGAGTTAGGTCACCTATTAAGGGTCACAATAACACTAATTGAATAACCAGAGATTGGGTAAGGGCTTGAAATTACTCCAAGGGGAGTGTTAGGCACCCCTCAAAGTCCACAACTATGGTTCCCAGCCAAACGAACTTTGTGAATTTAAGCAAGTAGCAAATAGGCAGTCAAAGTATACACATGGGGACAAGTAATGGTTTGAAAAGATTTGCAGTCTAAGCACACATATGTAGGGGATAGGGGAGCCCTAAGTTGTTTATCCTATAGGATCACATCAATGCAATGCCCGGTAATCACTCCTCAGTGAGGGGCTACACATGGCATTAGCGCACCGATCATCATATCCATATCCACCCTTTACCCCACCCCTTAACGGTTATTAAGCGAGTTTATTTAGGATCTTTATGCGTGCTGTTACCCGTCCCTTCCTTGTGGTCCTGGAGGAATTTAGTACCTCTAAATATAGATAGTTCTAGACAGACCCCTAAGGTTTTGAAAGGATAAAATTCTAAGCGACATGCAAGAACAAATAGGACTAATCAGATAAATGGAGGAAAGCAGTTATGAGGCCCAGATTTACCTCCACAAGTAATACACGTAATCAGCACGTCTCAAACACAAACAAGAAGCAGTTTTATTAGACAGGATCCTAAGCAGGATTCTAAGTGAGTACCCATGCACTTAGATATGCAACTTTATTTTTTTATAAACTCAGAAGGAGGGGCCTAATCAGTTTGCCTATTGATTTTTAATCCTGTTAACCTTTAGACAATTCAGAAGTTGTTTTACCTAAAAGCATGCTATGAAAATACAGGGATTGTTACCATTTTTATCTAAAACAGGATAATCATATGTGAGATTGTGTTATACCTTTTCATGAATCAGTAGTTTAAACTAGGCGTGGTTAAGCAAATGCAATAGAGTCCTAGAGCATGGTATCTAATATGCACATATAAAATGCACAATGGTTAAGACATAATTTCAGAATGCACAGAATTCCTAAAGCATGATTTCTAAATGCACAAAGAGTTACAGGATGATTGAAAACATGATTTTGAATGCACAGGAGTAACATTTTTATATTAACTTTATTATCCTAGGAGCAGGATTTCTACGTGGTAGGCATAAGCATAAATTAAGGACATGCTGTGCGTTGAAGTAGTAAACATGAAAAGCCTTAAAGGCATGATATCTAATGCATGTTTGGAATGGTTTGAATGAATATGTTGGTCCTAAGCATGGATTCTAATGCAGATATAGGGAATGTAAAAGCCTAAGGCATGATTTCTACCCAATAATAGAATATATAACTACCCTTCCCATCTCACTAGCCAACCCCAATATCTGTTTACAAATAATTATTACCGACCAGCTGAATAAATTACATAAATAGATAAAGGAAAAGAAGAAGTTAAACTATAGGGAGCCTGAAGTAGGCCCAAATGTACCAAATTGTCCATAGCCTCATATGCCAAAGTCATAGTCTTTCTCATGTCCGGGTGTGTCAGAGTTCCCTAAGGACCTCAATGATCCCGGGCAGTGCTCACACCCAGATTTCATAACCAGAATTGAGTAAGTGCAGTGTGGAAGATCCAGCTCCAGTGCATCAGAGTTCAGAGGGATCTCACAGGAATCCTAAAGCAGTCACACACTAAAGGGGCAAAACTTAAGGACCTAAGTGTAGAGTGAGAGTGCTTGTCATAGTTTTTGAAAATGCTTTGGTATAAAACAGTATTGAAAAGACTCAGTTGAATGAAGAAGTCTTATAAAATAGGAGTGGTTTAATAGTAAAATAGTTTGAACAAGAACAATGTAGTCAAACAAACAACAAATCAACCATATAAGGCTGGCAGGTGGGCCGGGCCTGACCCGGGACCGAACCGGGCCCGCGACCCATGTGGGCTCAAACTTGCCGGCCCGTGGCGGGTCCGGTCTAAACGGGCCTGGAGCCTATATGGGGTGGGCCTGGGGCGGACCGTGAGCCCGGGCCCGTTTAGCTCGAACCGGTAGGCGGGTCTGGGCCGGTTCAAACGGGCCCAACGGCTATTTTTTTAAAAAAATAAAATTTTATTTAATAAATGACCAACGATCAGAATTTTAAAATCTAGCCGTTGACCCTTTAATTATAGCCGTTTGGCTTTTTTAAAAATAGCCATTTGTCCTGCAAACTTTGTTTTAACCCCAAACTTTTTATAATTACACTTTTTCCCTATTCTCAACTATAAATACCCCCTTATTCTTTCATTTTTACTCACAAAATCATCAATCTCTCTCAATCTCTCTCCAATTTTCTTCTATAGTTTCTTACTTTATTATTGCAATTTGTGGAAAAATTGTGAAGTTGGTGAATTGAAGTATTCAAGTCTTCAACATTATACAATTTTCAAGAAGTTGTTCGTCTATTCGGTAAACTCGTTCCAATTCTTAAGTTTTAATATAATAGTTTTGTTTGTTTAATTTGTTTTTCTTATAATTAATATGGACTTTTCTTTGAAAAAATTATTTGGTGGTAAGGGAAAAGCTAAAATTGGTGAATCTAGTTGGCAAGCTACTACTACTCCTCCGGCCCCGGCTACCCGTCCTAGACCTGTTACCCGTCCTCCTCCACCTATAATTCTTGATAGTGATAACCCTTATTTTCAGTTTACCAATAGTCAATTTATACATGATCTTACACCAGGTTCACAATTAAATGATGAATATATGAATTCTCTTTATGGTATTCGAGAGGAAAATGTTGATTTAGATGAAATGCAACCGGATTTAGATGATACACCTACTAGTCCTGTTGCTAACCAAGCTGATGCCCCGACTGACCCTCCTGTAGTAACCCCTACTTTTAATAGGCAAACTTCTAAACGGTTCGAAACATCTCTTGCTTGGAAAGTTTTTACTCAACTAAGATATCAAAATAAGGCTAAGTGTAAAACTTGTGGAGTCTTGATGTCTCATAAATTTACTGGAGACCGTGGCGGTACGGGTAGTTTGACTAGACACATAATGAAACACCCTAATGATAAAACTAGATTACTTCAAATGAAAGCTACGCAAGAGGGGAAAAGTGTAGCTACCCAGGGAATTAACACTAGTACCGGTTCAAATCTAGTTCAACCGGAAATTAACACTGTTACCGGTGGTATTTTGTATTACGATCCAAATAAAGATCGCGAAGAATTGGCAAAAATGGTTACTGTTATGTGCTTACCATATAGTTTTCCCTCTAACCCTCACTTTGTCCATTATATTAGAAGAATTTATAATCCTACTTTTAAAGGATGGCCTCGCACAATCGTAAAGGCTGGTATTTATAAATATAAACATGAATATGAACAATATTTGCGTTATTTATTTACTCATATTAGTAATCGTATTTCAATTACTACTGATATTGGTAAGAGTGGTAATGACTGTGATTATCTTACTGTTACCACTCATTGGATTGATGAGGACTGGATAATGCAAAAATGTATTATTGTTTATAGAATAATCACTTCAAGTCACACATGTAAGTTTATTGCTAAGACAGTTGCGATATTTGTAGATATTTTTGCATTAGAGATAAAATAATGTCAGTTTCAATGGATAATGCTTCTAATAACACTAATGCTATAGGTTTTCTTACAACTAGACTAAGTGCTGCATTTAGTAATATTTTTCATGTTAGATGTATTTGTCATATTTACCATTTAATCGTCGGTGATGGTCTGGAAACTTTAAATGTTGAAATTGCAAAGGTTAAATTCGCTCTTCATTGGCTTTTTTATGCAAATCGTAGAAGTAGAGTTAGAGAATATTATAAAAAATGTGATGAATTTGGTCTTAGAGAAAGAAAGGTTCCTAAACCTTGTCCGACTAGGTGGAATTACTTGTATGAAAGTTTAGTTGTTGCATATGAATATAGAAACCCAATAATGGCAACGTATAATGCCCGTGTTAGTGATGATGATGATGATGATGATGGTCACCTTACAAANTATTTTTAGAATATTTTCATGTTGCTACAAACGAATTATCTAGGCAATATTATGCTACTATTTCTAACTTTTTAGTTTATATTTCATCACTTGCAGAATTATTTACTCAATTTTCAGAGGGTGGAATAGTTTACCAATGTGCTATTGATGATATGAAAGATAAGTTTAAAAAATATTTTTCCCTATCCCCCTATTTATGGTGTTGCCGCCATGTTAAATCCTATCATGAAATTAGGAGGTCCTCACTATTGGTATACTCAAATTTATAATGATTTACCACTTTCAACTGAGGAATATGATACACTTATAGATGAAAAAGCCTCAATTAAAATAAATGCTCAAACAATTTATAATGCTTATCAAGTAGCATTAGATCATGCTAGACCAAATATTCCAACTCCTACCTCGTCTAGCTCGCAGGNAACGACACCTTCAATGTTTTGGAATGGTGGAAGGACAAAGAAAAACACTATCCGGTACTTTCAAGGATGACTCAATATATCTTAAGTATTCAAGCTTCAATAGTGGCATCGCAGAGCGCTTTCAGTCAAGAAAGACTTCAAATCAGTGATCATAGAGCGTCTATGAGGGAGAGCTTGGAAAAATCAGTACTCTTGAGAGATTGGATCCGTTCAGAAAGAAGAAATTTTGGGCTACTTGAATCACAACCGGAGATAGATGAAGCTTATGAAGAAATGCTAGCGGAACTTGCGGAGGATTCTGCTTCGCCCGGAAGCGGTGATGAAAAATCTTCTTTTCCGCCACCACCGACGGAAATTCCTCCAAACCTTGAAGGGTTTATGAAATTTGTTAGAGATAATATATAGATTAACATGTAACTTGTATTTTGGCACATCTTGATTAGTTTTTTTCCTTTTAATGGTGGTATTATTACCTTGTTGTGCTCATTCCATTGGGGGGAGGAAGACTAAGAAAGATATTATCATTTTTTTAAATGTCGTATTAATAAAAATTATAAGACATTTCCTTGAATATTTGTTTATATTTTTTTTTGTGTTTAAACTTGAATTACAAGACATAAGTCATAATTATATAATATAGTTTACAATAAATTTCCTTAGATAATATAATATAATTACATAAAATAGCCAACGACTATAATTTGAAAAACTAGCCGTTTGGATTTTTTAGTGCAAGTTTGAATATCTCTTTACTATTTTTGTGCTTTAAATTTGAATTACAAGATTTATGTCATAATATGTACAAGAAATTACCTTAGATAAATGTTTTTTTAAAAAAATAACCCGGATCGTTTAGGCCCGTTTGGGCTGTGGGCCTGACCCACTTAGCCCGGGCCCATGTGGGCTTAAGCCCATAGCGGACCGGTTCTACATATTAGGATCGTTTGGCCCGTTTGGCGCAGGCCCGACCCACATTACACCTTTAATACCATATAGTAATCAGATTCAACATTGCTCAACAACAGACTTTCACACAGGGAAGTTGGGAATTGGGGACACATAGGGCATGTACAGTGAACACATAACAGGCAGAAACATAGAGGTGTTGTAGGGGTTTATGGGATTAGGGGATAGCTAATGGTACCAACACAGTATGAATTCAAGAACAAACAGCTGAGAACAAAGTTAAACATAGAATCAGACAGCTTAGGGTAACAAATCAGTTTTGCAAAAATAGGTGCATGCCAGAACTGGACAACAAAAAGACAAGCATTCAAAAACAGAGTAGAGTCACACTGAGACAGACTACAGGGGAAGTCAACATGTTGATCCTAAAAAGGGTAGGACATAACTAACATGCTGGGTGAAGCAATAATGTAAACAGGTTAGTTACATGTCGAACAACAAAACAACTTACAAAAACAGATTAGGGATATGATAAACTGAAGCAGTAGGAAACACATTGGTTTGGGAGCTTGAATTTAAAATCAGAACATACCAGTAAAGAGAGTAAACACAAAGTGAAGAACAAGAGAGTGCAATAATTAGCCTTGGCTTGCAGCCGGCTAATTTAGTAACAATAACAAGTAACAAAGAAAGTAGAAGAGCTTTTGAGTGTATGAGAGATGTGAACTAATGTGAGTTCGTGTGTCTGAGTCTAATGAGAGTAGAAGAGAGCAATATATGTAGTAGTTTGAAAGCTAGGAAAATGAGGCAAGAATCAATTTGTTCAGTAATTGAAGAACTCAGAATCAGTTAGAGTAAAAATCAGTGCAAGTACTCCCTCAATTAAGGGAGTTAACTTCAAACGGTAAAAGACATGTAACAAATAAGGAAAAAGATCATATATGGCTGAAATATAACTAAGGAAATAATTCAAACACAATACAAATATAGAGTAAGCGATTAAGGCTAGGTACATAAGGTTCTAATTAAGGAAATAACATAAGAATATATTAACAGTATAGTCAACCACACAATAAGGCAAGAACATAATTTAGAAGTCGGAAATCAGTAAAGGGGATCAATCACAGGAAATCAGTAAAGAGTATCAATTATAGGAAATTAGGGATTCAAACAAAATAGCACTGATTAAAGGAAATTACTACAAACTTCTGGAATAAACATAATATAGGCAGGGAGAAGCAAAATCAGAAACCCTAATGAGCATAATAGGGTAGAAATCTCGAAAATTCAGAATATATTCATGAGAAATAGACATGCATAGAAATCCAATGAACAAATCAGCGTAGACAGACTCAGATCCCAGAACTAAGCCAAGAAATTAGGGGTTTTAACACAATTAATCAGGTTAAAGGGAAAACCTAAATAAACCGTTTAAACATAGTAAAGATTATAGAATAACACTTAAAATCAGAGGAAAGGTCGTTTTGAAAAAGGGGTTAAGAAACCCTAGTTATGGAGATGAAGAGACGTTTTGAAAAGATCATAAAGTTTCTCCTGGAAAATAGGGAAATAACTCAAAATACTCTTAGATCTGTTACAGATCTAACGAGTCAAGATATAAAAATAGGGTTTCAGAGAAGAACAACCCAGAGATAGAGAGATTCCGGCTTAGAAACCACAGGTTTAGTCGGAAAATAGAAAGATCTTACTCAATCGAGCCATCGCGGCATGAGAATGGTAATCACGGACCCAGGGGAGGGAAGTGAACAACCACTGGTCCCTTAAGGACCTCGAAATAGCAAGAAACCGGGCATGGGAGGAGCCATAGAGGCTAGGGGTTGTAGAGAACCACCATTGTTACCGGCGAGCCAGCAGCCTGCGAATGGAGTTAGGGTTAGGCAGAGGGAGTTTGAGAGAGAATGAGATGGGTGACGGCGGGTGAGTGATGAGAGAATGAGGGTTTGGGGGGGGGGGTATGGTGTTAATTTAGGAATGAACGGATCTGGTCCGTTGATCAAAATTGGTCAACGACCCAGATTAAAACAGAAATTGATTCGGGTAGATTAGGATTTGGGCCTGGGGTCTGTTGGGCCAGGTATAATTAAGGTTTTGGGCTGGCTATAATTTAGGCTATAATTGAAATAAAAATAGGCCATTTGTTAAATACCTGAATTAAATATAACATAAATGCTAATTAAAAAAGAGTTCTATGCATGGAAATAATAATAAAAAATGATTATTTGGTATTTAAAAATATAAAAGACTAATTTCTGGTAGAAAATAGTACAAAATTAAATGCATGGGCTATAATTGCAAAGTTATTACAATTATAGCCAAACGGTGCCAATTTGGCTATTTATGGCATAATTTGGTTTTAATAGGACCATAAATTGTAAATTAAATCAAGAAATGCTTTGTGATGTAATTTTGTAATTATTTATTGGAAATAAAATGCTGGACAAATTTATAAAAATGCAGAAAAATTATGGGAAAAAACCAATTGCTATTAATGCATGATTTTGAAGGTATATATGCTATTAAAAAAATATTTTAGAAAAAATTGGGTATCAACTGGTACTAGGGCCAACATGAAGTCAACCACGAAGTCTGCCAAAATTTGAGACTTAATGACTGTTCGGGGTCGATATTCAATATCATACCCGCTGATTTCTACGACCTATTTGGCCAACCATCCCGAAAGCTCGGGTTTATGCATAATATTTCAAAGTGAATAAGTCGTTACAACACATATGGGGTGCCATTGGATGTACGGTTTTAGTTTCCTAGAGGCACGTATCAAAGCGAGCACTAACTTTTCTAGGTGGGGATACCTAGTTTTGGCCTCACCTAAGGTCCGACTAACATAATAAATTGGAAATTGCGTACCTTGTTCTTCCCGGACTAGGACTCCACTTATCGCTATCTTCATTACTACCAAATATAAGTACAACCGTTCGTCTGCCCTCGGCATGTGAAGCAGTGACGGGCTCGATAAGAATCAGTTTAGCTCGTCCAAGGCCCGCTGGCATTCCAGAGTCCATGAGAAGTTATTTTTCTTCTTCAGCAACGAGAAAAATCGATGGCTCTTATCGGAGGACCTCAAGATGAATCGCCCCAGGGAGGCTATGCACCCTGTTAACCTCTGCACGGCCTTTACGTTGTCTACTACCGTGATGTCGTCGATATCTTTGATCTTGTCGGGGTTGATATCGATTCCTCGACTGGATACCATGAATCCGAGAAATTTTCCTGACCCGACCCTGGACGTGCATTTTTCCGGGTTCAACTTCATGTTGTATTTTCTTAATACACCGAAGGTTTCATGCAGATGCTTCAAATAGTCCCCTACTCGCGAGGACTTAACTAACATCTCATCAATGTAAACTTCCATAGATTTCCCAATTTGTTCTTCGAACATCCGGTTTACTAGGCGTTGATACGTGGTCCAAATGGCATTACGTTATAGCAGTAGGTTCTATATTTAGTGATGAACGAGGTCTATTCCTTATCATCCGGGTTCATTTGTATTTAGTTGTACCCGGAATAGGCATCGAGAAAACTGAGGATCTCGTGGCCGGCCGTGGAATCGATCATACGATCGATATTAGGCAAAGGAAAAGAATCCTTGTGGTATGCTTTATTTAGATTTTTGTAATCTACACACATTCTAAGTTTGTTTCCTTTTTTAGGGACTACTGCTACGTTTTCTAACCATTCGGGGTACTTTACTTCCCGGATGGACCATATTTTAAGAAGCTTGGTACCTCATCTTTGATGAAGGCATGCTTGATCTCGGACCGGGGTCTTCTTTTCTTCTTCACCAGATGGAACTTCGGGTCCAAGCTTAGTTTATGGGTGGTGATTTCCGGTGGTATCCCTATCATGTCGATATGGGACCAAGCAAAACAATCCTTGTTAGCTGTAAGAAATTGAATAAGTTTTTTCTTGAGCTCTGGAGTTAACCCCGTGCTGAGGTATTCCTTTCGTTCGGGCAGATGTTCGATTAGTATGACTTGCTCTAGCTCTTCGACCATTGATTTGAGTCGTCGGGGACTATGAAGGATCAAAGGACCCCATAATCATCATCTTTGTCAATCCCCTGCTTCTCAAGTTGGGTCAAGGTCGGTGTCTGTGATTGCTAAATGGCCTCTTGTTTTCCCTTAAAATTTGACCCTTTTGTTGAAGAGAGTGCCGATAACGGAATCACTTCTTCAGTTACAAACATTTCTTTTGAGGTGGGTTTCTCCCCTTAGACTTTTGATTCCCTCTGGTGTCTGGAATTTTAGAACCTGGTGAAGGGTCGAGGGCACTGCCCTCATGTTGTGGATCCATGGTCTCCCGGACAGAGTGTTGTATCTCATGTCGCCCTCGATTACATGGAACTTTGTCTCCTGGATGGTCCCGGCCACGTTCACTAGCAAAGTTATCTCGCCCTTAGTGGTTGCACATGCCATGTTGAATCCGTTTAGCACTCGGGCCGCGGGCACAACTTTGTCCTTCAGGATGAGTTTTTCTATGACCCTCGATTGAATGATGTTGGCCAAATTACCTGGATCAATTAACACACGTTTAACTTGAGTCTTATTCATGAGTACATATATTACCAGTGCATTGTTATGGGGTTGCATGATCCCTTCTGCGTTCTCATAGTTGAAGGACATGGTTCCTTCTGGCATGTAATCCCGAGTTCGCTTCTCCTTTGTGATCGACACCTTGGTGCATTTTAACACTGTCCCTTAGGGAACATCGACCCCTACGACAATCATGTAAATGAAGTGTTGTGGTTATTCTTGCTTGTTTTCTCTGTTGGAATCTCTGTTTCTGAAATGATTCTTGGCTCGATCACTTAGAAACTCCCGAAAGTGCCCGTCGTTGAACAACCGGGCTACTTCTCATCTCAACTGTCTGCAATCTTCCGTTCTGTGGCCATGGGTGCCATGATACTTGCAAATTTGGTTGGGATTTCTCTGGTCTGGATCGGTTTGCAGAGGTCGAGGCCATTTAGTATCCTTGATGCGTTCGATAGATACGATGGTGGATGCGTCAACATTGAAGTTATATTCTGACAATCGTGGTGTTGTTTTAGGCCCGGTATGCCTGTCGAAACCATTCTTGCTCATGAGACCTCGAGAGCTCTAGCCTTGATTATTTCTTCTTTCACCTCGTACAGGGTTGTGCCCGGGTCCATTGCCCCTACGATCTCCATTATACAGCTGGTATCGATCCCTATTCAACCTTGGTTCTCAATCAATGTCCCTTTTGATTCTATCGGCGGGCCTGGTCGGATAAACAGACCCGGAAGGAGCTCCCAGCTAGTCGTCTTCGACTCTAATATTTGATTGATACCAATTATGTACATCGGCCCAAGTAACGACTGAGTATTGAATCAAGTTTTGCTTCAACTCTTGTGAAGCCACTGAGCTTCGTACATTTAGTCCTTGAGTGAAAGCTTGAATGGACCAATCATCAGCGACCGGTGGTACGTACATTCGTTCCATTTGGAACCGAGACACAAACTTTGGGAGCATCTCGTTATCTTTCTGTTTTACCTCGAAGAGGTCCGACTTCCTAATCTCGACCTTTATGGCTCCGACGTGCGCTTTTACAAAAGAATCTGCAAGCAGGGCAAAAGAATCAATAGAGTTAGGTGGTGTCGCACCCCCTTTTTCTCGCAAAATTGGGATTCGACATTTCTGAGACAACTCCCTTCTCTTTGGGATGGGATATGGGATTTGAAGAGTCGCCACCTAACAGATTAAGGTGCGTTAGGGTACCTAGAGTAATTAACTCATGAAACTAGTTTGCATCACCAGAGATCGGGTAAGAGCTCGAAATTACCTTGAGGGGAAGGTGTTAGGCACCCCTCGAGGTCCATAACGGTGGGTCCCGACCGAACTTAATTAAGCGAATTAGTCTTTAAAGGAAAATAAAGCAATTTAGACAACTATTATTTTAAAACAGGAATTAAAGGGGTCCTATGTTTTTTGGCTATAGGATCATTTCCATGCAATACTTGGTAACTTTCCCCATGTTGGGGTGCTACACATAGTATTAGCGCACATGTCATCATCTCCTTTACTACCCAATTGCTATCTTTCAGTTGTTACTTAAGCGTTCTAGTAGCTTCTAACTCGTGCCTTATGCGTGCACTACCCGTCCCTTAACTATGGTCCTGGAGGTGTTTAGGAACTCTATTTAAGGTGGTTCTAGAATAACCTAGGTTTCTTACAATGAGAAAAAGCTAGGCAACAAACAAAATTCAAATAGGACTGTCACAGAAAAACAACTAAAGGCTCATGTTAACCTCCACAAATAGTCAACAAATGCACGCAGTTCAATCAACAAATTTCATTAATTTAGGATCCTATAGGCAGGATACCTAGATGGGCAGAAACAATATGTAGAGAAGCAGTTTGTTTAAGGCGAGCATTAGGACCTATCAATTTGCCTACTGATTTTGATTAAGTTCTGAATCTGGGCAAATTTCAAGCAGCAAGAGATCACTGTTTTAGGCCCAAAATTCTTAATCAACCTACAGGTTTGCCTAAGTGATAACCAGAACAGAATCCTATAGGCATGGTATCTACAACTGTGAATTATAGACCTATAACATAGTTTATAAACGAGTTACTGATTTTAACAGACATGTTTTTATCTCTTTAGATCCTATAGGCATGCTTTCTAATTTTACAGAATTAATTAACTCCTATATATATGGTTTCTAAGTGTTGAATTGAGTACAAGCATAATTTCTAAACTTACTAGTGATTTACCCTATGGGCATGATATCTATTAGTTTAAATCCTATAGACATGATTTCTAGGTTTTGAAACTGATTCCTTTTATTCCTGTAGGCATGGTATCTAAGTTGAAACTGATTTTTATTTCCTATAGGCATGATATCTATTAATCACATTGGGCAGAATTTTTAAATCAAATTGCCAGGAAAGTTTATTAGCTCAAACAAATAGAATCCTATATACATGACCACTAATGCACATTGAGATTGGAAACATGTGTAGATCTTAAGAACATGGATTCTAATGTATAATTACCAAAAAGACCTATATACAGTGTCTCTAATATTCATGATCACAAACAGTCAAGAAAACATCCTATAGGCATAATTTCTAAACGATTAGTAACACACACACAATCAACACCGTAACCCTATAGACAGGATTTCTACCCGAGTTTTGAAAAAATATATATAACCCCCAAGTTTTACTAATAACCCCAAATCTGTTATTACAGACATTATTACATTATTACATCCCAATATGAATGAATTACATAATACTATTCATTACACAATAGGGAGACTTAGCAGGCCTAACATTAACCCGGAAACCCTGCCTTCAAGAAAATCAAGTCTGAAGCATAATGGGATCCATCCATGGCACATAAAATTAGGTTACTAATGTGTCAAAGTTCCCAAGGGCCTCAGGGACCCCAGGCAATGCTCACACTAGAACCTCACTCAGAAAACAGTCCATAAAAGATTGGAAGATCAGCCCCAATGTGTCAGAGTTCGGAGGAGTCTCAAGGACCTTAGGCAGTGCTCACATTGGGGGTGGTAGGAACCTAGATAACTAAGAGTAGCAATTTGAAAACCAATATATAGAGGGTAAAGGGGATAGTTTTAGAAAATAATTTGATTTTTAGAAGCAAATAAGTTCAGACTACATGGTAGCAAATAGAGCTGGGCCAAGAAATAAACAGAGCACATGGTCTATACAGATTAGTACTTATTCAACTAAGTACTCATACCCGTATTCAAAGTGATTCACAAAGAGCACGAGAACTTAAAATAACTGACAAAATTGACTACACATGCTTGCAGGGCATGGAATATACAACTAATTATACAGAGTTTCACATTATTAAAGATAACCTAATTAGCTTTACCACTAAGTGAAATCATATTGGCATGTATTAAACAGAAAACATGCTGAAGTTTGAAATAACTAACCAAACAAACACATAGAACATGATAGGGTAGTAGGAACTAGAGCATACTAGTTTTAGAGAGAGGTAAACAGGCATCATAGATCAAGCAGAAGCATGCTAAGGTTGTAATAAACATGCAGAATAGAACAAGATAACAAGAATTAAAATATATCGTTGAGAAAGAAACAAACAAGAATCATGTATCAAACAGAAGCAGGTTGAGGTCGAAATAAGCTAATCACATAACATATAGAATAGAAATAGGTTAACAGAAGTTAACGCATACAAGTTAGGAAGAAAGTAAAGAGGAATGTAATAACAGTTTGGATCCAAAGAGTTTAGCCTTGGCTTTCAGCCGACTAAACAGTGCAGAAACCAGAGTAGCAGCACAAAGAGAGTTTTTTTGAGGAAAAACAGAGAACTTTTTAAGTTGCAAAGTGAACAAAGTGTGAAGTGTGTAAGTGTGAGTGTAACTCTGTAAACGTGAGCTTGTGTCTAGAATCAGAATAGTGAAAGGTTTTTATAGCATATATTAGAGTAAAACCAAATAAGGTATGAAAATAAATTACACACAAATAAGGTATGAAAATCAATTAATCAATCAATTAAGGTTAACATGAGTCAATTAACAGTAAGTGTAACTTAAATTAAGGAGCATATTTCACGGAATAAATAAGTAGACAAGATTGAGGCTAAATAAGGTAAGTAGTAAATCCAGAGATCACTTATACATCGGTTTTAGTAATCAAAGCACAAAAATCAGGCTAGCAAGAGAATGAAGGCGAGTAGTACCAATTAGGAATCACACATAAGGAAAGAATAGGTAAATATGTGTCAAGGAGATATTAGTTTTAAAAGGAAAGAACAATTTTTGAACCCTGATTAAGCAAGTAAATAAGTTAATCACTTTAATTGACAGAGCCGCAATAAACGGGCAAAACATTATAACCAACAGTCAAATAATGAAAAACCCTAAGGTGTAAAGACATAGAGATGAAACTCAAGTAAAAGAAATCAGTCAAACAGTAAATAAGAAAACCAGAGTTGAAAATTTAAATGTTTTAAACATTTTTGCAGAAACCTCTTGAAAAATTGAAACCCTAGCTTTTAGGAAAAAATGTAATCGGTTGAAAATAATAATAAGAACATTCTTAAAGGAAAAATACCAAACGAACTCTAACTGCTTCAGATCTAAAGAGGTCTGAACTGATTTGGCCAGAAATAGTTAGGTTTATACAAAAAATAAATAGAGGTGGAATATCTGGTTTATACCAAAGATTTGAAGCCATAAAAACACAAAAGTGATAATACTACAGACATGGGGATGAATGCAGACAAATTAATCGAGAACATGAGAGATTTGAACCAAATCTGGCTCTAGCTTCTTGAGATTATCCTCAAGTAACATGAAAATCGAACAACCAGCAGAGATAGGAGGCCGGATAGGGCCTGGGATTGAAGAAAGAACCCATGAATCAAAGGGGTTTCAGTGACGGCGGGCTAGGGTTAGAAGGAGGGTGAGAGAGAAGAGAGGAGGGAAGGGGTTTCAAGGCGGCAGATTTGGAAAAATGAGTAGGGTTTAGGTCGTTTGGTTAATTAAAAATGGAAAGATTGTCCTGGACCGTTGATCTTCTGAGATCAACGGCCAGTATTAAATCTGGGGTTGGGGCGGGTTATAATAATTGGGTTATTGGGTTATGGGTATTGGGTAAGGTTAGGGTATTGGGCTGGGGTAGTTATTGGGCTAAGGTCCGAAAAAAATTCATAAAAGAGGCTATATGTTAAATACCCATTTACAATAAAATAGTTTATAAAAATAGTTAATAAATGATGAAAACTGTATTTATGTATGAAAATAATTTAAAATAATTACTTAATATTATAAAATATAAAAATTATTTTCGTGTAAAAATAAAGTAATTATGCACACATGGGTTATTATTGCAATTATAACCTGAAGATGTGAATATAATTATGCATAAAATAATTAAAACTTAATATAAATATAAATGATAAAAATTAAGCAATAAAATTATTACAGAATTATTTATGATGCAATTAGTAGTTATTTAGATAATAAAATGATGTAACAAATTAATTAAAAATCTTTTAAAATCACAAAAAATTATGGAAAAATGTTAATTGATGCTCCTGCATTGTTTTGGAAATATATATCCGTTTTGAAAATAATATAGGGAAAAATTGGGTATCAACAACTGCCCCTCTTTACCTGCGAAGGATGCAAGAGTTGTCATGTAAAGATTTGATGGACAATTTTGATCGAATAAAGTGATTTGGAAAATAGAGGCCGCACTCCGATTTTTGAGCTGTTTACATATCCCTGGTTTTACAGGAATCAGGCCGTGTGTAGTTCTGGATTCATCAGCGGAATAAACCGATGAAGTTATCACAAGGACGAATACAGGGTTTCGAATAGGTGAAACGGTTATGGTGAGCGGTCAGGTTTCGAAATAATTTAAAGGAACTGGAGCGGGATTGCTCTTATTGGGATAACAGTTACTCACTAGGTCACTTGCAAAATCAGAAGATGTACTGCAAGCATATACGTATGACTTTGCGTAAATTTAGACATGATGCAAAATTCCCTTCAGACCATGAAAATTGTCTTTGGACTACGTCCTTGGACCATGACATCCTGGGCCATGAGTTGTGTGATAAGGGATTCGCAGGCCATGAAATGATGTTCTCGGGCCATGAAAATGGTGCCTCCGAACCATGAAGCCTTTGAATAATGATGTACAAGTTTGAGAAATCCTCAGGCCATGGCATGATGTCTTCCGGCTATGAGGATGGTGCCTTCAGACTATGAAGCCTTCGGATAAGTTAGCTATATTTCAGCCCATGAGGTGGATAGACATGATGCTAGAAGAGATAAGACATGGCTTAGTCTTGTATGAAGTTGAGGGCAGAGCTTAGCCCGAGAGAAGAGAACAGAGTAAGAGAGGTAGTGCTTAGTCTCGTGCGAGATTCAGGACAGTGCTTAGTCCCATGCAAAGAGAAGGACATGCTTAGCCTTATGCAAGATTCGGGACAGTGCTTAGTCTCATGCAAAGAGAAGACAGTGCTTAGCCTCATGCAGGTGTTGAGATAGGGCTTAGTCTCATGCAAGATCCGAGACAGTGCTTAGTCCCATGCAAATAGAAGGCAATGCTTATACTTATGCAAGTAGAGAGGCAGGGCTTAGCCTCATGCAAGATGAAGGCAGTGCTTAGCCTTATGAAAATAGGAGGCACGGCTTAGCCTCATGCAAATGGTTTGAGACAAGGCTTAGTCTCATGCAAGATGAAGCTAGTGCTTAGCCTTATGCAAATAGGGAGGCAGGGCTTAGCCTCATGCAGGTGTTGAGACAGGCTTAGTCTCATGCAAAGTTTGGGACAATGCTTAGTCCCATGCAAAGAGAAGGCAATGCTTAGCCTTATGCAAATAGGAGGCAGGGCTTAGCCTCATGCAAATGGTTTGAGACGGGGCTTAGTCTCATGCAAGATTCAGGACAATGCTTAGTGCCATGCAAAGAGAAGGCAGTGCTTAGCCAGGCAGGGCTTAGCCTCATGCAGGATTGAGATAAGGCTTAGTCTCATACAAAGTTTGGGACAATTCTTAGTCCCATGCAAAGAGAAGAGTAAGAGTGCAATATTCTTAGCTGACAATGTGTTTTATGCATAGCGATTGCGTCATTGTGATGGTGTTTGTCATGGTGATATAGTCGTGCATCCAAAGAAAAATTTGTGAGTTTAGCGGGGGAGGTTGGTTCGTGCCTTTGCTTGTCCTATTTGCTCCTATTTATCGAAATATCCTGTTCAAACTATTAGGGTAGCATTTGCTAAAGCAAAGTTTCCTATTTCAAAAGTATGCGTGCATAATTTTCAAAAGACATAGTAATATATAGTTTAGAAATTAGTTAGATGAATCAGTAACTGTGACACAACCAGAGACATTGCGACTTCTTATGCTGTAGAATTTTGAGGTCTTCCTCAAAATTTCTCCCCAGTTAACTAGATGACTTTTCTGACACTCCATACACTGCGGTTGGCTGAACTTACTTCGGAATTTTGAGGGTCCTCCTCAAAATTCTACCCCAGTTTCTGTTTGTGGGAAAATAGAAATTTTATTGAACTGTGACCGAACCCACAGGGATGCCTACATATCCCCTCTTAAAAGGGAATCAGGTCGAGCGTAGTTCAATTTACATCATATAGAAAAGCAAGATGATTTTACACAATATCTTTTGATTGCGTCTGAGTTGATAGGCTTTGGCCAAATTTCCCCGTCCATCTCTACGAGTATGAGTGCTCCTCCTGTCAATACTCTGTGAACCATGTAAGGACCTTGCCAGTTGGGAGATAATTTCCCTTTGGATTCATCTTGATGCGGAAAGATCTTTTTCAACACCAGTTGCCCCGGTGCGAACTGTCTTGGCGTGACTCTTTTGTTGAAGGCTCTGGACATTCTGTTCTGAAAAAGATGACTGTGACATACTGCATTCATCCTTTTTCCGTCTATGAGGTCTAGTTGCTCATAGAGACTCCTTATCCATTCTGCTTTGCTGAGTTCGACTTCTTGTATGATTCTCAAGGAAGGAATTTACACTTCGGCGGGAATTACGGCTTCAGTGCCATAAGCCAACAGATAAGGGGTTTCCCCCGTTGATGTGCGGGCTGTGGTACGGTATCCCAGTAAGGCGAATGGTAGTTTCTCGTGCCATTGTTTATTATTCTCTACCATTTTCCTTAGTATTTTCTTGATGTTTTTTTGGCAGCTTCCACGACTCCATTCATATGAGGCCTTTATGCTGTGGAATTCTTGTGCTTGATTTTGAAAGTCTCACACATGGATTTCATCAGATCACTATTAAGATTGGTGGCATTATCAGCGATGATGGACTCTGGAACCCCAAATCGACAGATGATTCGGTCGTGGACAAAATCCGTAATGACCTTCTTGGTCACAGCTTTGTAAGATGCAGCTTCAACCCATTTAGTAAAGTAGTCGATGGCCACTAAAATGAACCGGTGCCCGTTTGAGGCGGTGGGCTCGACTGGACCAATGAAATCCATTCCCCAAGCAGCAAAGGGCCAAGATGAGCTTGTCGCATTAAGCTCGTTCTGCGGTACTCGTATCATGTCTGCATGTATCTGACATTGGTAGCACTTCTGAACATACCGGATGCAGTCTGTTTCCATGGTCATCCAAAAGTAGCCGGCCCTGAGTATCTTCTTGGCCAAGCCAAATCCATTCATGTGTGGGCCGCAAGTTCCGGCCTGTATCTCCTCGAGCAATATAGAAGCCTCTTTTGCATCAACATACCTTAACAGTCCCAGATCAGGAGTTCTTTTTCATAGAGTTCCTCCGCTTTGGAAGAAGTGATTGGACAACCTCTGAAGTGTGCGTTTCTGAGTATGGTTTGCATGCTCTGGGTATTCTCCTTTTTCCAAATACTTTTTGATGTCGTGGAACCAAGGTTTTTCGTCTGTTTCCTCTTCAACATGGGCACAATATGCAGGCTGGTTATGGATCTTTACTGGAATGGGATCAATGAAGTTCTTGTCTGGATGATGTATCATTAATGACAGGGTGGCCAATGCATCAACAAACTCGTTTTGAATTCTGGGGACATGCCGGAATTCTATCTTTGTGAACCTATTCTTCATTTCTTGTACATGATGCAGATAAGGTAGTATTTTGGAATTCTTGGTAGCCCACTCTCCGTGTACCTGGTGCACAAGCAGATCTGAATCGCCGATCACCAGCAGTTCCTGAATATTCATATCAACAGCCAGGTTGAGCCCTAATATGCAAGCTTCATATTCCGCCATATTGTTGTTGCATGGGAGTCTGAGTTTTGCAGACACCAGATAATGCTGACCAATTTCTGATACCAAGACGGCTCCGATACCCACTCCTTTAAAATTTGTTGCTCCGTCAAAAAACATCCTCTAACCGTCATAGGCTTCAACAATATCTTCTCGTACTAAAGATACCTCCTCATCCGAAAAATACATTTTTAGGGGTTCGTATTCTCCTCCTATAGGATTCTCAGCAAGATGATCTGCTAATGCTTGTCCCTTGACTACTTTCTGAGTTACATAGATAATGTCAAACTCACTCAGCAAGATTTGCCACTTGGCCAGCTTCCCAGTAGGCATGGGTTTATGAAAGATGTACTTCAGGGGATCCATCCTTGATATGAGATATGTAGTATAGGCACAGAAGTAATGCCTTATCTTTTGAGCTATCCATGTCAAAGCGCAACAAGTGCGTTCCAGTAGAGAGTATCGTACTTCATAAGGAGCGAGCTTCTTGCTTAAGTAGTATATGTCTTGCTCTTTTCTTCCCGTTTCGTCATGTTGTCCCAGAACACAACCGAAGACTCCATCTAACACTGCAAGGTAGAGTAGTAGTGGTTTATTAGGCTCTGGCGGGACTAAGACTGGTGGTGTGGACAAGTATTCCTTGATTTTTTCAAAAGACTTTTTGACAATCCTCGGTCCAACTGGTTGCGGCATCCTTCTTCAGCATTTTGAAAATAGGCTCACATATTACTGTGGACTGTGCTATAAAACGGCTGATGTAGTTGAGACGCCCAAGAAACTCATCACATCCTTCTTGCTTTTTGGTGGTGGTAATTCCTGGATAACTTTATCCTTTGACGGGTCCAACTCTATTCCTCAGCGACTGACGATGAATCCCAGCAATTTTCTGGCAGAAACCCCGAATGCACACTTTGCGGGATTTAACTTTAGATTGTACTTTTGTAGCCGGTCAAAGAATTTCCTCAAATCTGCTATGTGATCTGTAGCCCTCTTGGATTTGATGATGATGTCGTCCATATATACCTCTATTTGTTTATGTATCATGTCATGGAAAAGTTTGTCATGGCCCTCATGTAGGTGGCCCCAGCGTTCTTCAGACCGAATGACATTATTTTGTAGCAGTACACTCCCCATAGTGTAATAAGGGCTGCTTTCTCTGCGTCTTCTTCGTCCATCCAAATATGATGGTAAACCGCGAAGCAATCTACAAAGGAACATAGTTCATGTTTGGTGCAATTGTCGATCAGAATGTGTATATTTGGTAGCGGGAAATCATACTTGGAACTTGCTCTGTTTAGATCCCGATAATCAACAGAGACTCTGAC
Organism: Nicotiana paniculata; assembly: GCA_005239505.1. Classification (NCBI taxonomy): domain Eukaryota; kingdom Viridiplantae; phylum Streptophyta; class Magnoliopsida; order Solanales; family Solanaceae; genus Nicotiana; species Nicotiana paniculata. The sequence continues at coordinate 90,018 of ML362257.1, forward strand.
TTTCCCATATTTCTTTGTCACCAGTACAATGTTGGTCAACCAGGTTGGGTACTCAAACACTCTAAGGACCTTGGCTTTGATATGCTTGGTGACTTCCTCCTTGATTTTCAGGCTCATGTCTGGCTTGAATTTCCTGAGTTTCTGCTTCACTGACGGGCACATTTGATTTGTAGGTAACTTATGAGCCACTATGGATGTGCTCAATCCTGTCATATCGTCGAATGACCATGCAAAGATATCCTCATATTCTTTCAGGAACCGAGTGTATTCCTCTTTCTTTGACGGTGACAAATGGATGCTTATGCGGGTTTCCTTGACGGTTTCAGAATCTCCCAAGTTGACCATCTCGGTCTCGTCCAGGTTAGACTTGGGCTTGTTCTAAAAATTCTTTACTTCTCTGATGATATCTTCAGGTATTACATCCTCTTCTTCTATTTTCTCTGAATCACTATCCTCTTGTTGCGTTGTCTCATTACATGTCACAGTTGTCGGTTCATCAAGATAAGAAATAGCAATGCTGTAGGGAAAAAGATATGAAAGAAAAATAGTAAAAATAAAACATCAAGCCATTTAAAATGTCAAACAAAATGATTTTCAATAAATCAAATAACGTTTTTGGAACATTGAAAAATATTATTTAAGACAAAAGAAAAAATGCAAAAGTGGAAATCATTTTTTTAGAAAAGTAAACAATGTTATTCAGCCTTGCTACCCGGGGAATCGTCGGGCCCTTGATGGTCTAACAGTCCAGTTCATGAGGAATGCTTCTCTCTCCATATTTTGGATGGTAGGGCCTTCCTCCTCCTCCTCATTGACGATCACACAACAGTCCATATCATCATCTTCCAAGAACAAATTCCTCAATGCTGCCAATGCTTCTTCTTCCTCTGATCCTCATATGATATCGGCATGATGGAAGGTCTGACTCAAGTGCGGCACGGGTTTCTCAAGAGGTTAGTATGGACCACGCCATGATGGTGACCAAATTCGATATTCCTACCAGGTATACTGATATCCGAGCCCGAAGGTTGTGCCATGGCGCTTCAGCTGTACTAGTTTGGAGATACCTTGAAGCTTTTTACCAATCCCCTTTATAGGTTCATACCCTGACCATGCCAGTATACTCTCTATTTTGCTACTCCACCATTTATCCTTTTGAATCGCGTTAACACGCTCGATGCGATGGTAGGTTTCTCCACCTAACTTCCTTATGTTTTCAACCACTGGAACAACCTGATTGGTGTAAATGGGGTTACTCCCATCTCCATGGATGATTAATTCTTGATGGTTCCACTCAAAATTTACCGCTTGGTGCAAAGTGGATGCGACAGCTCCAGCGGCGTACATCCAAGGTCGTCCCAACAACAAATTGTAGGAGGTGGATATGTCCAGCACATGAAACTCAACATCAAACCAGGTGGGAGCTATTTGCTGGCAGAGATTAGTTTCTCCAATGGTAGCCCTTTGAGACCCATCGAACTCTTTCACATTCATAGTCCCTGCTCGTATCTCGTGTAAACCCTTGCCCAACCTCTTCAGAGTTGTCAACGGGCAAATGTTGAGGCTGGATCCTCCATCTATCAATACTTTGGCGATAAATTTATCTTCACATTGCACTGTGATGTGCAGCGCCCTGTTATGACTTAACCCTTTAGGTGGCAGCTCGTCCTCATGGAAAATGATCTTGTGGCTTTCTAGCACCTGCCCCACCATATTGGCCATTTCTCCGCTAGTGATGTTGTTTGGCACATATGCTTCATTCAACACCTTCATCAAAGCATTCCTGTGTGCTTCAGAATTTTGCAATAATGACAGGATGGATATCTGGGTGAGAGTCTTGTTCAGATGATCAACGACAGAGTACTCCCTTGCCTGTACCTTCCTCCAGAGGTCATCTGGACCAGTCTCAATGACGGGAGGTTTGTTAGAAGCTTGCTTACTGGTTTCTCCTAAATGTTCAGGTGTATAAACCCTTCCTGTTCTGGTCATTCCTTGTGCAGCACCGGATTCTTCCATCTTTGACTTTCCCTTTCTTCTAGCCTCAACCACATAATCCCAAGGTATAACATTGGACTTAAAGAGTGGTGTGGATGCCGCCATTACTGTGAAAGGTGTGGCCACCTCCACTTCAAATGGAGTAAGTGTTGCTGCAGGTGGTGTTACTTCTACTTCTAAAGGAACCGATGCGACTACCTCGACTTCAACTGGCGGCTGTACCTGCACCACAATGGGATTGAATGTGACTGCAGGTTTCTTAGGATCATCACCTTCTTGAATAAGCCCAATTGATCCCTCGGGATCCAACTCTTCATCATTTTCTATCAAATTGACCCCTCCACCCCTACGATCTAGGAGAGGATTGTTGCGGACATTGGGTGTAGCTTCCTTCGCCTGTATGACCTTATTATCAATCAGTGTTTGAATCTTGTCTTTCCAGGTGCGTCACTCGTCAATAGTGTGTCCCTTCATGCCGGAATAATATGCACATGTCTTGTTTGCATTGACCCATTGAGATGAATTCTCCATTGCCACAACGGGAATAAGGGTGACATATTCAGCGGCTTTCAACCTTTCGTACAACTGGTCGATGGGTTCAGCAATGGCGGTGTACTGTCTGGGTGGTTTGCGATCAAAATTAGGCTTGATTTTTTGGTAGTTTGGACGAGTTGGAGGTGATTGATAATATAATGGTTGGGTATTATAGGCGTGGTAGGTGGTAGCAGGTTGGGAATACCTGGGAGGTGATGGTTGGTATGTGGGTGGAGGTGTTTGGTATACAAATGGAGTTTTCGGGCCTTGGGAAACCATTACTGTTCCCACTTCTATCTTTTTCGATATGCGGCCTGATTGTAATACTTTGTTCGTGGCCTGCAGTGCCTCAAAATTCATCACCATTCCACTATTAATACATTCCTCGATCCTTTCTCCGAGCTTGATGATATCAGAGAGCTTATGATTCTCAATAACCATTAGCCTTTCGTGATATTGCAGATCCTGTGCCATGAGAAGTAACTTGTTCATCTGTTCCTTATCTAACACCGGCCTGACCTTCGCCGCTTCTGACCTCCACCGAGTAGCATACTCGCGGAAAGTCTCAGTTGGCTTCTTCTTGAGGTTCTGGATATAGAAAACATCCGGTGAATTCTCTGTGTTGAATCTGAACCTATCCATGAAATCTGACGCCATGCTCACCCAATTAGCCCATTTCTTGGGATTCTGGCTTATATACCAAGCATGGCATCTCCAGTAAGGCTTCTCATAAACATCTTCATGCGAATCCTTTCGTCTTTTCCAACCCCCACGAGCTTGTCACAGTAAGTTCTCAAATGAACCTTGGGGTCGCCCGTTCCATCAAACATTTCAAACTTAGGAGGTTTGTAACACTCCGGAAGTTCCACATCCGGCTGTATGCACAAATCCTCGTAATTCAAACCTTCAATCCCTTTTCCTCCTTCAATACCCTAAACTCGGCTCGTTAGTTTCTTGAGCTCCTCAGCCATGTTCTTGATGAGAAGGTCCTTCTCGACGTATTCTGGTGTATAGGAGATTGGTTGAGTGGAGTGAGGTAAAGTTTCTATGTATATAGGGTTGTTCTGGTGAATGCCAGGAGTTTGGGTGTAGTGGTGATCATTGGTGGAGTTCTGGGGTTCGGGGATAGGTTGCGGTGTGGTCTGAGGAGTGTGATAGGTGGTTTGTGGGTATTGAGTAGGGAGATGCTTATTTTGAGGAGAGGTTGTATACTGGTGAGGTATGAGAGGATTCTGCGGGAGTTTGTTGGGTGTGTTCTGAGGTGGTGCAGGGTTCTGGGTGTCTGGGACATTCAATGTGAGGGAGAGATTTGCCAAGTTACGGACCTGCTCAAGCTCACCTTGTAGTTCAAGTATCTTCTGCTCAAGCCGTAAAACCAAATCATGTGCAGTGTTGTCTTTTCTGATGCCGTTCATATCATCCATTTTAGCTTTCCGTTTGTCTTTCGGTGCACTTGGAGGAGGAGGAGGTGGAGGGCCTCTGGATCTGGTGTGATAAGCTGATGATGCTAGTATGCGTGAACCAACCATGGGGAATGGGAATAATCAAAAAGGAAAGGAAAACAAAAGGTAACCAAGTCAGTAAGGGTTCCAAAAAGAATATTTGCATTATCTAAACACATAGTGCGGGAATGTAAATTCACGTCCTAATTTGGGAGCTTCGTTGTGCCCGAGGTAGGCCTAGAGACAAGTTGATTTGGAGAACTTCAGTGCCAATAATTGCCTCATTTCATTAATGTGAATCTAAAACAACACTAAACAAGATAAGTCATTAATGGCACTTGGCCTAATTACATTTGAAAAAGCAGATAAACCTAATCTACTTGGTCCCAGAAGGACCTTCCCAAGGCTTGATCTTCTTGGCTTCATCGATCAGGTTCCCCAGGTCGCGCATGCCCAACAACATGTATACCTTTGCTAGATGTCCTCCTTCGCTTCCCTCAGCATTCTGGCAGTCGGCGACTCTCTTCCTCGTCTTCTCCTCCAGCTCCATCAGACCCTGCTCCAGATATTCCAGCCTTTCATTAGACTTGATAGCCATTTCCCTCAATTCATTGATCATTTCCATATCAGTCTTGTTTTGCTCCAGATGCTCGGCCTCAGACTCATGAACCCTTTTGTGCAGTTTATTGTATTTCACTTGGGCTTCAGCAACTTCGTCTATGACCCTATTTCCCTGACCGATTCCCGTCTCAACTATCCCTACCATGTTGTTTTCCAAGCATGATAGGTAAAAGCGTACATGCCCTGCGTGATACCTGTCTGGATCGATGGTGTCCCTTTCTACAATAATATTTAGGTGCCACATATGCTGAGCTTCACATTTGTACGGGATGTCGTCATCTTGAAAATCTGCCCTGTAATGACTTATTTTAGAGACTCGCGGTATGACTTGCTTCCTACCTGCCTGTCTCATAACCCTGATGGGAACATAAAGGTATATGACCCTTAACCCGATCAACACCAAGTGCAGAGCGTCCCTAGATCTGATGATGAACTCACTATAGGGAACCATTCGAACATCCATTGAACCTAGTCCTCGACCAAATTGTCAAAAAACTGCACCCATTCTGTAGAACTCTCTGGTTGAGCAAACCTGTCCGGGATATAGGTCATCCTCTTAGGGTGATGGAAGTCTATATGATCATTCCACGACCTTCGTGGAAACTCTTGATGGTATTGACCTCTCTGGAGATGCTCTAACAACCAAACCTGTAGTAATAGACTGCAACCCTCGAAGCGTTTGAATCCCTTCTGGAAGCGTTCCAAGGCCCGATATATGTCTTCTATAATCATAGGGATGATAGTATATGTTTGCCCCTCGATTCCTTCCATTAGGGGTTTAGTTACCATGGCCAGTCTGGTGTGAATCCTGTCTCCTTTGCTTGGAAACACTATCATACCTAGGAAGCATGCGGCGAACATAAAAACCCTACGGTGAGTCCAACCTAGGGAGGTGAAGGAAAATTCATCACGAAAGGTACGATAGGATTTGCTGTGACCATATCATTCATAGAGGTAGTCAAAGGTTATGTAGGACTTCTTCAGGCATTCCAAATCGTCGTCCTTTTTCAATTCCATCATTTTCAGAAACCCCCTAGCGGTACGGTTTTCCGGCACCAATAAACCGTGACTGTCCCAAGGTAATCCAGTGAATCCCCCCTATCTCCTCTAAGAGGGGGGTCATTTCTATGTTGCCAAAATGGAACACGGACCTTTCTCCGTCCCAGAACATAGTGGCCGCTTCGATCAACATATTGTTTGGTTGGATGTCCAATAAAGAGGGTAAGTTTCCGAGGACCCTTTTCACATGGTCTTTGTCGCTTAGCGAAAGGTTCTCCCACCAATCCAGCAACAATGGTGGTATTCTTTGGACCATGCCGAACCTAAGGACTTCCTACCTCATTTTCTGCAAAACAAATAAGGTTAGACCCTTTCCCCCTCCAGATTAGACTACTTATACATCAATGATTAGCATATTGGCACTTATTTCTCCAAATTAATGCACAAATCGTGGTTGCGTCCGTTGGGATTATGGAAACCCCGGTGGGCTTTTGGACAAGGCTTTTCCTAAAGAGTTATTATGTGGATAACATATTAACCCTGGCTAGGTTTGACCATGATGCATGCACAATAAATCAGAGTAAGGTTTCTATAGAGGTCTAGACTGGTACCCTCAAGCGGACAACTTGAGAGGGAAAGGCACGGAACCGTCGACTGCAATCGACTAGTTTTACCGCAAATAAGACTTTCCGAATTCAAATGGATGATATATAGGAAGAGCGCAAACACTCATCAAACATTGATATGGTATTAATTATGCACGAGTGGAATATGATGCTGAGCATGATTTATGCAACAGAAAATAGCACGTTGTCATGTATTTGCACGTTAAAAAAATAATAAATGTGGTATTTAATAATTGAAAAGGAGTTTAAAAAAAATAAAGAGACGAGTCAGTTTCCATAGTAAAGAGTAATAAAACAAGAAAGAAAAATCGTAAATGCTTAAAAGAAATAGGCAACCAAATTCATATAAAGTGGGAAAGGGAAAGGGTGTGCAAGTATTAACAAAATAAAGCATGTTTAAAGACTAATTCACAAAAATCAGGTTCGTTATGGTAGGAGCCTAAGGGTTATCCCCAACAGAGTCGCCATGCTGTCGCGCCCCCTTTTTCTCGCGAAATCGGGCTTCGACATTTCTGAGACAACTCCCTTCCCTTTGGGATAGGATATGGGATTTGAAGAGTCGCCACCTAACGGATTAAGATGCGTTAAGGCACCTAGAGTAATTAACTCATGAAACTAGTTTGCATCACCAGAGATCGGGTAAGGGCTTGAAATTACCTTGAGGGGAAGGTGTTAGGCACCCCTCGAGGTCCACAACGGTGGGTCCCGGCCGAACTTAATTAAGCGAATTAGTCTTTAAAGGAAAATAAAGCAATTTAGACAACTATTATTTTAAAACAGGAATTAAAGGGGTCCTAAGTTTTTTTAGCCTATAGGATCATTTGCATGCAATATTTGGTAACTTTCCCCAGGTTGGGGTGCTACACATAGTATTAGCGCAAAGGTCATCATCTCCTCTACTAACCAATTACTATCTTTCAGTTGTTACTTAAGCGTTCTAGTAGCTTCTAACTTGTGCCTTATGCGTGCACTACCCGTCCCTTACCTATGGTCCTGGAGGTGTTTAGGACCTCTATTTAAGGTGGTTCTAGACTGACCTAAGTTGCTTAAAATGAGAAAAAGCTAGGCAACAAACAAAATTCAAATAGGACTGTCACAGAAGAACAACTAAAGGCTCATGTTAACCTCCACAAATAGTCAACAAATGCACGCAGTTCAATCAGCAAATTTCATTAATTTAGGATCCTATAGGTAGGATATCTAAATGAGCAGAAACAGAATGTAGAGAAGAATTTGTTTAAGGCGAGCATCGAGACCTATCAATTTGCCTACTGATTTTGATTAAGTTCTGAATCTGCGCAAATTTCAAGCAGCAAGAGATCACAGTTTTAGGCCCAGAATTCTTAATAAACCTACAGGTTTGCCTAAGTGATAACCAGAACAGAATCTTATAGGCATGGTACCTACAACTTTTAATTATAGACCTATAACATATTTTATAAACGAGTTACTGATTTTAACAGACATGTTTTTATCTCTTTATATCCTATAGGCATGCTTTCTAATTTTTTCAGAATTAGTTAACTCCTATATATATGGTTTCTAAGTGTTGAATTGAGTACAAGCATGATTTCTAAACTTACTAGTGATTTACCCTATGGGTATGATATCTATTAGTTTAAATCCTATAGACATGATTTCTAGGTTTTGAAAATGATTCCTTTTATTCCTGTAGGCATGGTATCTAAGTTGAAACTGATTTTTATTTCCTATAGGCATGATATCTATTAATCACATTGGGCAGAGTTTTTAAAGGAAATTGCCAGGAAAGTTTATTAGCTCAAACAAATAGAATCCTATATACATGACCACTAATGCACATTGAGATTGGAAACATGTGTAGATCCTACGAACATGGATTCTAATGCAGAATTACCAAAAAGACCTATATACAGTGTCTCTAACATGCATGATCACAAACAATCAAGAAAACATCCTATAGTCATGTTTCTAAGCGATTAGTAACACTCACACAATCAACACAGTAACCTATAGACAAGATTTCTACACGAGTTTTGAACAAAGAAATATAAACCCCCCAAGCTTTTACTAATAACCTCAGATATGTTATTACAGAGATTATTACATTATTACATTATTACATCCTAATATGAATGAATTACATAATACTATCCATTGCACTATAGGGAGCCTTAGCATGCCCAATATTAACTTGGAAACCAGGCCTTCAAGCAAAGAAAGTCTGAAGCAAAATGGGATCCATCCATGGCACATAAAATTAGGTTACTAATGTGTCAAAGTTCCCAAGGGCCTCAGGGACCCCAGGCAATGCTCATACCAGAACCTCATTTAGAAAATAGTCCATAAAAGATTGGAAGACTAGCCCCAATGTGTAAGAGTTCGGAGGAATCTCAAGGACCCTAATAAGTGCTCATATTGGGGGTGGCAGGAACCTAAATAACTAAGAGTAGAAATTTGAAAACCAGTATATAGAGGGTAAAGGGGATAGTTTTAGAAAATAATTTGATTTTTAGAAGCAAATAAGTTCAGACTACATGGTAGCAAATAGAGCTGGGCCAAGAAATAAACAGAGCACATGGTCTAAACAGATTAGTACTTATTCAACTAAGTACTCATACCAGTATTCAAAGTGATTCACAAAGAGCACGGGAACTTAAATTAACAGACAAAATTGACTACACATGCTTGCAGGGCACGAAACATACAACTAATTATACAGAGTTTCACATTATTAAAGATAACAATTAGCTTTGTCACTAAGTGAAATCATATAGGCATGTATTAAACAGAAAACATGCTGAAGTTTGAAATAACTAACCAAACAAACACATAGCACATGATAGGGTAGTAGGAACTAGAGCATACTAGTTTCAGATAGAGGTAAACATGCATCATAGATCAGGCAGAAGCATGCTAAGTTTGAAATAAACATGCAGAATAGAACAAGATAACAAGAATTAAGATATATCAATTGAGAAATAAACAAAAAAGAATCATATATCAAACAGAAGCAGGGTGAGGTCGAAATAAACTAATCACATAACCTATAGAATAGAAATAGGTTAACAGAATTTAACACATACCAGTTAGGAAGAAAGTAAACAGGAATGTAATGAAAGTTTGGATCCAAAGAGTCTAGCCTTGGCTTCCAGCCGGCTAAACAGTGCAGAAACTAGAGTAGCAGCACAAAGAGAGTTTTCTGAGGAAAAACATAGAGCTTTTTAAGTTGCGAAGTGAAGAAAGTGTGAGAGTTTGTAAGTGTGAGTGTAAGTCTGTAAGCGTGAGCTTGTGTCTAAAATCAGAATAGTGAAAGGTTTTTATAGCATATAGTAGAGTAAAAACCAAATAAGGAATGAAAATAAATTACACACAAATAAGGTATGAAAATCAATTTATCAATCAATTAAGGTTAGCATGAATCACTTAACAGTAAGTGTAACTTTAATTAAGGAGCATCTTTCACGGAATAAATAAGTAAACAAGATTGTGGCTAAATAAGGTAAGTAGTAAATCCAGAGATCACTTATAGGTCAGTTCTAGTAATCAAAGCACATAAATCAGGCTAGCAAGAGAATTAAGGCAAGTAGTACTAATTAAGAATCGCACATAAGGAAAGAATAGGTAAAAATCTTTCAAGGAGATATCAGTTTTAAAAGGAAAGCAAAAATGTCGAATCCTAATTAAGCAAGTAAATAAGTTAATCACTTTAATTGACAGAGCCACAGTAAACGGGCAAAACATTATAACCAACAATCAAATAATGAAAACCCCTAAGGTGTAAAGACATAGAGATGAAATTCAAGTAAAAGAAACAAGTCAAACAACAAAGAAGAAAACCATAGTTGAACATTTAAACGTTTTAAATTTTTTTGCAGAAACCTCTTGAAAAATCGAAACCCTAGCTTTTAGGGAAAAATGTAATGGGTTGAAAATAGAAGTAAGAAGAATCTTAAAGGAAAAATACCAAACAAACTCAAACTGCTTCAGATCTAAAGAGATCTGAACTGATTTGGCCATAAATAGTTAGGTTTATACAAAAAATAAATAGAGGTGGAAAATCTGGTTTAAACCAGAGATTTGAAGCCATAAAAATACAAAAGTGATAATACTCACAGACATGGGGGTGAATACAAACAGATTAATCGTGAACGTGAGAGATTTGAACCAAATCTGGCTCGAGCTTCTTGATATTATCCTCAAGTAACATGAAAATCGAACAACCAGCAGAGATAGGAGGCCGGATAGGGCCTGAGATTGAAGAAAGAACCCATGAATCAAAGGGGTTTCAGTGACAGCGGGCTAGGGTTAGAAGGAGGGTGAGAGAGTAGAGATGAGGGAAGGGGTTTCAAGGTGGCGGATTTGGAAAAGTGAGTAGGGTTTAGGTCGTTTGGTTAATTAAAAATGGAAAGATTGTCCTGGACCGTTGATCTTCTGAGATCAACGGCCATGATTAAATCTAGGGTTGGGGCGGGTTATAACTATTGGGTTATTGGGTTTGGGTTATGGGTATTGGATAAGGTTAGGGTATTGGGCTAGGGTAGTTATTGGGCTAAGGTCCGAAAAAAATTCATAAAAGAGGCTATATGTTAAATACCCATTTAGTTTAAAATAATTTATAAAAATAGTTAATAAATGATTAAAATGCTATTTATGTATGAAAATAATTTAAAATAATTACTTAATATTATTAAATATAAAAAGTCATTTTCGTGTAAAAATAAAGTAATTATGCACACATGGGCTATTATTGCAAAGTTATTGCATTATAACATGAAGATGTAAATATAATTATGCATAAAATAACTTAAAGCTTAATATAAATATAAATGATAAAAATTAAAATTATTTGTGATGCGATTAGTAATTATTTAGATAATAAAATGATGGAACAAATTAATTAAAAATCTTTTAAAATCACAGAAAATTATGGAAAAATATTAATTGATGCTCCTGCATTGTTTTGAAAATGTATATACATTTTCAAAATAATATAGGGAAAAAGTGGGTATCAATAGGTGGAAAATTATGGTACCATATCATCGTTCCCTTTGACAGGGTCTCCCCGAATGTCTTTAGTAACACAGATTCGATCTTGGGGGGAAGGGCTTTTGTACGTACTTTTTGGAATCCAAACCCTTCAATATTGGTGGTGCCCCCGGTATTCGATCAACTATGAAATTCTAGGTTTCCGCCTTCTTGTCGTTTGCATCGATCTTCTTTCCCCCCGATTCAACTCGCTTCGTTAGTTCCTCGAGCATCTTCATGATCGCGGGATCGGTTCCTGATTCATTTCCATTCGATTTCCATGACACCGATTCGACAGGGTGAATAATTTTCTCGGACGGCTCGGGCTCGATCCTGCTTGGTGCATGGTTCTAGTTATGTAGTTGTGCTATTGCGGCTTGTTAAGCTTGCAACATCTCGAAGATCACTCGAAGGCTGTTTCCTCCTTCTTCGCCACCATGTGTGCTCTGAGCGGCTCATCAAACATCCTTGTGGATGCTACTCTCGGGATCGACGGAGAAATTTGCATTAACGGCTACATGGGAGCTGACATCGATCGAATCTACAACCGGAACTCCATCGAGTCCAACTGGAGGTCATCGTTCCCTGGTGCTATGTTGACATTTTCATCATGATGACCGAAGTCATTGTCCACGTGTATGGGTGCTACCTGAGAGTTCGACATGTTGATCCTGGAATCAAGGATACTCACAAGAACAAGTGTAAAATAGTGTGTGTTATGAAGGTTAGTGCCAGGCAATCACTATTATCCTTATCCCACGGTGGGCGTCAAACTGTTTACCTTAAAAACGGATAATAATTGAGTTTATACGTGATTTTAAGAATACGTGATATAACTTGGCACTAATTGAGAATATATATATATATATATATATATATATATATATATTGACTGTAAAAGAAATAAATGCAAACCAAATGAATCGAATAGCTTTGGCCCTCGAGTTCGATCACCCAAGAACCAAGCGAAGATTAAACTGATATAAGAAAAAATAACACGATATTGAAGGCTAGAAGAAGGCAGTATATTGCTTTGTATTGCGTAAATGTGATGTGTCTTACAAATGATCAGACCCCCTTTATATAGTAGGGTAGTCCTACTCTTGATACAATTCTAAATACAGTAAGAAATCTCATGATTAGCTAATTAGTCGGTCTCTTCTTGATAAGTGTTGGGATTTCTGTCGTGATCCTCGCTCGATTGCAGATATTTTAGTTTTTTTTGTTCTTTGGCTCAGTAAACTTCCCTCGGCTCACTCGATATCTATCTTGCTCGGTCTCAATCTTGGCCTATCTCGATCTTGATCGGTCTCTAGGTCACGAGCTCGGCAATTTAACTTCACATCATGGTTCGATATAACACGAGGTTGAATCTTGTCCTATCATCTTCCAGTCTTGATTAGTCATACGAAGGGCAAGCCCGATTTTGACCTATACAATATCTTTGTTTTACTATCTGAACCGTGATTTGATGGGATTGCAATATGCACAAAAATGGGTCTAATATGATTTAGCTTATTGTTTACCCTTAAAATTGGATAACAATTAAACTTATAATGTGGTTTTAAGGACACATGATTTCACCTAATACCAATTAATAAATATGAAGATTAGTAACAGAAATTAACAATAAGATAAAGCAAACCAGTGTTGAAACGAAATTCAACCCTCGAGCTAGAATGCTCTCGAACTAGTCGATATTAGAACAATGATGAATAAAGCAGAAGTAAACTGAAGAACAAGATGTATAAGTGGGAGAGAAAGTGTTATATTGCTTTGATATCTGTGAACAATGTGAATGATGGCTGCTACAAATGATTAGAACTCCTCTTTATATAGTAAAGGAATCCTACTTATGGTATAACTCTAATTATAGAAGGAAATCCCATAATTAGCTAATTAACCGTTCTTTATTTGATCCGTTCCAAGATTTCCACCATGATCTTCGACCAGTCACGGATATCTCGCTTTTCTGTTATTATGCCATCTTCGGTCTTGCTCGATATCTGTCTCATTCGGTCTCGATCGATACTGTCCTCGATCTCGATAGGTACCTCAAATTTCGAACTCGGTACCTTATCCTTGTGCCTTGGTCTGATCCACTATGGGGAAGACCTTCGATGAAATTCCCTAGTCTCGATCAAATAGAAAAATTGGGTGGGCTCGATTTTAACCGTATACAAATAGTCCCCTCATTTTATGGAGTGTAAAGACAAGAAACGAATTGAGCCTTCGATTTTTTACCTCGACCTGTAATGACATCACCCCCGTGACGTAAGCGATGAAAATGACTGAAATGTCCCGTCGGTACAGTTCCCCAAGTCATTAATGAGTGTCAGCTGGTGGTCGGCCACTAATGCCTTTGAACCGTCGCCGTGAATCCCATAAATAGGTTTTTTTCTCATTGATTCAAAATTTACCTTCACTTTCTTCTAATCTCCAAAGCTTTTATATCTCTTAAGTTCTTCCTTTTTGTTAATCCCCTCTCAAACATCAAGTCCTATTATCTTCTTCTTTCTTCAAACTCACACCAAAATGGCAAAAACATCAAAAACTTTTCCTCAAAAGGAAAATGCTTCTTCATTGCGGCCGGCCGACGACAAGACACTAGCGGAGCCGCGCCCTAAGGAGTGCGTTCCCGGGAGGTGCGTCCTTACTTCCAACTTTCAGATCGAGAAAACTTCACTGGTCCCTGGTCGATGCGAGCCAGTGTCGAGGTATATATGTTCGATAACTGAGGGCTTCCTTAAGCAGGTGAAGAAATACTGCAACTGGGAAGGCAAAGAGGTAGTGATTCCCGCCCCCGGAGAAGACATCACTACCCATGTGGAAGGGTTTCTGAGTGTTTACACTTACCCTTTCACACTGGGATCCCTCGATAACATCATCATCGATTTCTTCCGTAAGTATCAAATAACCCTAGGTAAAATCCATCCTTCCTTTTGGAGGATTGTTATTCTGCTATGATTTTTTGTGAGTAAAATCGAGGGGCTCCTTTTCACCCTTGATCACCTCATCAGATTGTACAGTCCCCATCTCTATCGAGGCGGGTTAATAAAACTTCAGCGTCGTGCTACCAAGGCGATGTTCTCGAGCATATATGAGGACAAGGACCGAGGCTGGATGGGCTGATTCGTTCGAGTGAGGACTTCTGACCTAATACTGGCCGAGAAGATGTCATTTCCTGAGAAATGAAATATGAAGCGTAAGTATAATCCCACTGTTAGCTTCCATTTATTATTTTGTTCCTTTGATTTTTCTCATCGATATCCTTCTCTATGATGTAGCGGTTTCTTAGATGCCCGGTGCAATTCCTAACCTCAAGATCTGGGTTCAAGACTTGGCCTCGATTTCTTGGTACGTTGAGCGCTCATGGCACGATTTCGCAAAGGGCCGGTGGGAGGCCAAAAACCATGGTAATCCCTCTTTCACGTGTATAGTGGTTTGATTAAGATATTCTTCTTCTTATACTTACCCAATTTTCTTGTATACAGGCCTTGGCAAAGATAATGTCATGAGTCCCCCATCTAGTGTAGAGGAGACTTCGATCCCGACACCGAAACCGATGAAGGATAAAAAGAGGAAAAGGGCCTCAATCTTCGAGGATCCAAAGACCAATAAAAATTTGGCTCGTAAGCCGAAGAAAGACAACGTCGCCCTACCTGCGGAGCGACTTCGACGCCTAATGGAGGAACAAGAAGAAGAATGCGGCGGCTCCGAAATCGTGACCCGAGTGAAGAGGAACATAGAGTCCTCGAAGGCCACTGAATCGGTGAAGGTTGTAGAGACTTCATCTCGAGAAGAGGGTGTCTCAGGAAGAGACTCGGGCGAATTCCCCGAATCGTCGAGGACGGAAGATGCCTCCCACCATAATGAGACAACGGTGGATATGGCTGTAGGGGCCAGATTTGAGGTCCTTCGAAATGAAGAGAATGCCCCAAGTGACCCACTTGGAGAAATTTGAGACTCGTCGACTCTCCCTATATATTACCGGGTCGAAGACGCTACCGGCCTGAGTGAAGCATCGAGTTTCTTCGATGAGGTTCAACAAGCCCTGAATCGGGTAAGTCTCAACTCCCTTCGTCGATATCACACTTACATTTATTTCTTCTTTTCCTGTCTAACTTCCTTTATTTTTTCCGTATAGGCTTTGGTACTCCATCAGGAGGCATTTTCCAAGTCCCTAGCAAAGCTGAGTCGATGCGAGGCTGATCTTCAAGGGCTCACGGAGGAGAGAAATGCCCTCAAACTTCTCAGTGGTCAAAAAGAAGAAGAGATCAAGGACCTCCGAGCCGAGTTGTCCACGAATCATAAAGAACAGACCGACCTTATCGAGAAGGTAGTGACAATCTTAAAATTTCATGGACTCGATTCAGGAACGGTGGCTAACACTTCAATCTCACAGGTTCAACAGAAGGTCGAGAGGATCGAGCAGGTCCGTGAGGAGGTCAATATGATGAAGGCAGAGACCTTGGGGTGGAAGGAATATATGGACCGCCTCACCTCAGAGAAAGAGGCTACTCGATCCCAACTGTCATCAGTCGAAAGTCAGCTTCAGAGCATGAAGGAGAAGAGCTTGGCACAATCCAAGAAAATAGAGGAGCTCGAGGATCGGTTGGCCCCGAACTTGCAAAGGCCAAATCTGAGGCAGAAAAAGCTAAGGGTGTTGCGGAGGCGATCGTGGCCGTCTACCGATCTGATGTTGAAGCTACTCAAGTCCAAGAAAGAGAGTCTGCCGAGGCCGCCCAAACTCGAGCTTTTTGGATTACCGAGCTCGCCAAGTGCCAATCTCGGAGGGAAACCCTCGAGAAGATCCATGCTCGAGATTTCAATCTAAATGATGAGATTAAGAAGGCCAAAGAGCACGAAGATGATGCTAAGGCATTGGCCTCCTCGGACGATGATGATGATGCCGGGAGCAAGAGCGGGTCCGAAAATGGGGAGGACCCCGATGGAGAAGAAGCTACCCCCGAGGATAGTTAGGAACCTTGGAATTTTTTTTTGAACTTTTGTGTAGGACCCTAATCGGTCCTTGTAAATATCTTTGTATATATAAAAGATCTCCTTTTATCTCTGACTTGTTTTTATTTCAATTTCTGTCTTGTGTTTTATTCATGCCTTATGAAAATTTTGTTCACAAGTTCGAAGTTTTAGCAATTTGAATAAGTTCTGACTAGTGTAGTCTTTATAATCAAGTGAGTGCTTGTCTAACTCGAAGTAGGATGACCCTTAGGTTTAGTTGAGTGAGGATGATTTCTCGAACTCAAGAAATGGCCCTTAGGCTATAGAATTAGGCCGATATGGCCTCAAAAGAATGATTTTTTCCCTTTTCGGCTTAAAAAAATTAATCATATAAAAATTGGTTATGCCTTAGCACGAGATAAATCTATACCCATTAGATTTTTCGAGGGTTGGTGTTATCAAAATACTTTGCTTTGTTATGACTTAGCATGAAATAAGGTTGTTTGAGAGTTCGAACAATTCGGTACCCCTTAGAGTTTTCGAGGGTTGACGTTATCGAAACCCTTTGTAATTTTTCCGAGGGTAGCGTTTTTAACCGATTTTGTGAAGATATTAGAAGGCCTTTTTTATTACGGAATTTAGACGTCTCCGAACCGTGTTAATTTGGTTTTAGACTTCAACTTGGGATTTGCCTCTTGGGCTTGTTCCCTGATTATACTTTGAACTTGTTCGAAGTGTCAGTCCCCGAGTGGGGTGACCGTGGCCTATAAAAATGAGGGTTGCATTTTTAAGGTCTTATGATCTCGAAACTTTAATAACTCGATTACGTAGATTTTTCGGACGGCAGTCCCCGAGTGTGTGGTAAGTTGTTTGAACTTCAGTTGTGATCGGCCCTTAAGCTTGTTTCCACAATAGACCAAAAATATGAAATTGTAAGGTAAAAATATCTCCAAGGCGTGACATATTTGGCAAGGAAAAATACTTCTCTCAATAGATTATACATGCGTACATGTTTTCCAATAGGGCTCGAGTAATCTACATGGACACGGTTCGTCTGATCGTTTGGTCCTTACAAAATTTTACCTATCGAGACCCTGTTGACACGGAGTACCTTCATTGTAACAAAGTTGACATTCGAGGGTGATGCCCCTAGTATTCGAGGTTGATTGTAAAGAATCCTCAGATACTATTGAATTGCTCTAAGTTAGCAGGAACAATGGTTTCTTCATTTAAACTCTTGCCGAAAAAACCCATTTGGGACAAAAATCGGTCTAAGGGAAAAAGAGTGCAACGCGTGCTTTCAGGCCTAAGGACTTTGTGATAAAGAATTCTTTGATGTCTTCAATTGAACACCTGCAATTGGTTAGTACAAATATAAATGAAAATGGAGAAGGTCATACCTTACCAGTAATTTTATTTGAGGAGTGATATGTTAGAATTGTTCGGTAATTGCTCGCCGTTCATCGTGCCAAGTTTGTAGGATCCTTTTCCGACGATATCAGGGACCTGGTACTGTCCCTCCCAGTTCCTGCCAAGTTTTCCTTCATTTGGGTCTCGAGTATTGAGGGTGACCTTTCTCAGAACTAAGTCCCCGATTTAAAATGTCGAAGATTGGCTCTTCGATTGTAATACCTTTCGATCTGTTGTTTTTGTGCGGCCATTCGAATGAGGGCGGCTTCCCGTCTTTCATCTAGAAATTCGAGGCTGGTATTCATAGCCTCGTGATTTGACTCTTCCGTTTCATACCGAAATCTGAATCTAGGTTCCCCGACTTCGATCGGGATTAGAGCTTCAGCATTATAGACTAAAGAGAACGGTATTGCCCCCTACTGGATTTCGATGTTGTTCGGTACGCCTAAAGGACCTCGGGCAATATTTCTCTCAATTTTCCTTTAGCGTCGTACAATCTTTTCTTTAGATTTTGAATGATGGTCTTGTTTGTCGATTCGGCCTATAAATTCCCACTAGGATGATATAGCGTTGACATGCTCCTTTTTATTTTGTGGTTTTCAAGAAACTTTATTACTTTGCTGCCGACGAACTGCTTTCCATTGTCGAATACGATCTCGTCAGGCATCCCGATCGCATATAATGTGGTCCCAGATGAAGTCTATGACTTCTTTTTCTCTGACTTTCTCGAAGGCTTGTGCTTCAACCCACTTAGAGAAATAGTCAGTCATAAACAAAATGAATTTAGTTTTACCCGGGGCCGATGATAGAGGGCCGGCGATATCCATTCCCCATTTCATGAATGCCATGGGGATAAGACTGAGTGGAGTTTCTCTCTGGGTTGGTGGATCATCGATGCATACCTTTGACATTTGTCACACTTTCGAACAAATTCTTTTGTATCGTTTTCCATATCGGCCCAATAGTATCCTGCTCTGACAACTTTGTGAACCAATGACTCGGCACCCGAATGATTTCCGTATGTGCCTTCGTGAATTTCCCGTATGACGTAGTCAGTGTCTCCTAGTCCCAAACATATCGCCAGCGGTCCGTCGAACATTCTATTATACAGTGTTCCATCCTGGGCCAATGTGAACAGTGTGACTTTTGTGCGTAGAGTCCTCAATTCTTAAGAGTCCGATGGAAGTTTCCCATTCATTAAATATTCGATATACTTATTCCTCCAATCCTAAATCAGACTCATGGAGATTATTTCAGCGTGGCCTTCTTCGATTATCGACCTTGAAATTTGTGCAATAGTCCGCGAGCTAAGATCGTCGTCTTCGACCATTGATCCCAAATTTGCAAGGGCACCGGCCTCGCTGTTTTGTTTTCGAGGTACGTGTTGTAGGGTCTATTCTCTAAACCGGTGTAAATCCATATTTAGTTTGGCCAAGTACCTTTGCATTCGGTCTTATCGAACCTCGAAAGTTCTTTTGACTTGATTTACCACAAGTAGGGAGTCGCATTTGGCCTTGATCACCTCCCTCCCAAACTCTTAGCTAACTCGAGACCTGCAATCATGTCCTCATACTCGGCCTCATTGTTAGTTCATTTTGAAGTTTTGATAGATTGTCTAATTGTATTACCTGTGGGTGTCTTCAAAGCTATGCCTAGCCCGTACCCCTTCACGTTCGAGGCGTCATCTGTGAAAAGGGTCCATAACCCCCATTAATGTACCAATTTTAGTAATAGTTCCTTTTCGACCTCGGGTATAAGGGCTGGCGTGAAATTGGCCACAAAGTCTGCCAAGATTTGAGACTTGATGGCCATTCGTTGTTGATACACGATATCGTACCCGCTTATCTCGACGGTCCATTTGGCCAATCGACCCGAGAGTTTGGGCTTATGCAAAATATAACGAAGGGGATAGGTAGTCACCACACAAATTAGGTGACATTGAAAATATGGTTTCAATTTCCTAGAGGCACTTATTTGAGAAAGCACTAATTTTTCTAAGTGTGGGTACCGGGTCTCGGCCTTACCTAAAGTTCGACTAACATAGTAAACAGGAAATTGCGTACCTTGCTCTTCTAGAACTAGAACCCCACTTACTGCGATTTTTGAGACTGCTAAGTACAAGTAGGGTTGCTCGTCCTTTTTTGGAGTATGAAGCAGTGGCGGGCTCGAGAGGTACCACTTTATTCTTCCAATGCTTGTTGGCATTACGGGGTCCATGCAAAATTGTTCTTATTTTTAAGCTGTGAGAAGAACCGGTGACTTTTATCTGAAGACCTCGATATGAATCGTCCTAGGGAGGCTATGCGCCATGTTAACCTTTGTACAACTTTAACATTTTCCACGACAGTGATGTCTTCAATTGCCTTGATTTTATCGGGGTTGATCTCGATCCCCCAATTTGAAACCATAAAGCTGAGGAACTTGCCCGAACCGACCCCGAATGCACATTTCTCCGGGTTGAGCTTCATGTTGTACTTCCTTAGTATGTCGATGGTCTTCTACATATGTTTGAAATGGTCCTCTGCTCGCACGGACTTAACTAGCATATCATCAATATAAACCTCCATTGATTTACCTATTTGTTTTTCGATCATTCAATTTACTAGGCGTTGATAAGTAGCACCATCATTTTTTATTCGAAAAGGCATTACATTATAACAATAGGTGCAGTATTTAGTGATGGACGAAGTCTTTTCTTGATCCTATGGGTTCGTTTGTATTTGATTGTACCCGGAGTAGGCATCAAGAAAACTAAGGATCTCGTGGCCTTCCGTGGCATCGATCATGCGATCGATATTCGGCAAAGGAAAGGAATTTTTTTAGCATGCTTTGTTTAAATCCTTATAATCTACGTGCATTCTAAGTTTATTTCCCTTTTTAGGGACTACAACTATGTTTGCTAACCATTTGGGATATTTTACCTCCCGAATGGATCCTATCTTGAGAAGTATGGTTACCTCGTCCTTTATGAATGCATGTTTTACCTCAGACTGGGGCCTTCTCTTTTGTTTTACTGGGCGGAACTTCGGGTCCAAGCTCAATCAATGTGTATTGATCTTCGGTGGGATCCCTTTCATATCTAGGTGGGACCAAGAAAAACAGTCCATGTAATCTAAAAGAAATTGAATAAGTTTTTTCCTGAGCTTGGGGGTTAACCCCGTGCCCAGGTATACCTTTTGTTTGGGCATGTATTCGATCAGAATGACCTGTTCCAGCTCTTCGACTGTTGATTTGGCAACGTCAGAATCCTCGGGAATTATGAAGGATCTAGGAATCCAGTAGTCACCGTCCTCGTCTGTTCGCTGCTTCTCCGAATGAGTCGAGGCTGGTACTTGTGGTTGATGTTTAGCTTCCTGTTTTCTTTTGGACTCCGGTCTCTTTATTGATGAAAGCGTCGATACCGGTACTACTTCATCGATCGCGAACATCTTTTTGGCAGCATGTTGTTCCCCATACACCATTTTACTCCATCCGGTATTAGGAATTTCAGCACTTGGTGAAGGGTTGAAGGGACAACCCTCATGTTGTGAATCCGGGGTCTTCCAAGCAGGGAGTTGTATCTCATATCTCCCTCGATCACATGTAATTTTGTTTCTTGAATATTTCCAGCTACATTTACTGGTAAGATGATTTCTCCTTTAGTTGTTTCACTTGCCATGTTGAAGCCATTGAGAACCCGAGCTGCGAGCACAATCTGATCCTGTAGACCGAGTTGCTCAACGAATCTCGATCGAATAATATTGGCCGAGCTTCTTGGATCAATTAAAACACTTAATCGAAATTTTATTCATAAGGATAGAGATTACCAATGCATCATTGTGGGGTTGTGAGATCCCCTCTGTTTCCTCGTCGTTGAATAACAAACTGCCTTCTGGTATATAATCTTGAGTTCGTTTTCCCCTGGTGATCGACACCTTGGTGCGTTTGAACAAGGACCCTTGTGGAATATCGACCCCACCAACGATCATGTGAAGCACGGTTGTGGTTCTTCCTGCTCATTTTTCCTGTTTTCATACTTGTCTCTAAAGTGATTTTTGGCTCGGTCCCTCAAGAATTCTTGAAGGTGACCCTCGTTGAATAGATGGGCTACCTCCTCCCTTAGTTGTCTGCAGTCTTCAGTTCTATGACCATGGGTACCTTGGTATTTGAATATTTGATTGGGTTTCCTTTGAGCTGGATTGGATTGTAGGGGTCTGGGCAATCTAGTATCCTTGATTTACCAATGGCTGATACAATACTCGATGCGTCGATGCTGGAGTTGTATTCTGATAATCGTGGCGCTTTTGTGGGCTCGACATGCTTATCGAAGCCACTTTTACTCATGATCCCTTGAGAGCTCTGTCCTCGATCATTCCTTCGATCATTTCGGACGTGATTACGTCATGGGCCACTGTTTCTAGGATCTGCAATGTAAGGTTGATACCGATCTTTGTTTGATTAGGGTTCTCTATCGATATCCCTCTGAATTCTGCCAACGGGTCTATTTGGGTAAACAAAACCAGAAGGGATCCCCAATTGACCATCCTCGACCCTGATCTTTGCCTGGTACCGATTATGCACATCGGCCCAAGTCATCACTGGATATTCAATTAAATTCTGCTTTAGCTATCGTGATGCCACCGAACTTCGTTTGTTCAAACCTTGAGTAAAAGCTTGAACAACCCAATCATATGGAACCGAGATACAAATTCCCTTAACATTTCGTTGTCCTTTTGTTTCACGATCGAAGAGGTCCAACTTCCTAGTCCCAACCTTTATTTCCCCGGCGTGTGCCTTTATGAATGAATCTGCAAGCATGGCCAAGGAATCAATGGAATTGGGCGGCAAATTGTGGTACCATATCATTGCCCCTTTCGATAAAGTTTTTCAAAACTTCTTCAGTAGAACGGATTCGAACTCATCATCTTTTATTGCGCATGTATAAGAAGTGACATGCTCATTAGGGTAGGTGGTCCCATTGTATATGAAAATTTGTGGCATGCGGAATTTTTTTGGGATGGGCTTCGGAGCCGCACTTGGAGGGAAAGGTTTCTGCACGAACTTCTTCAAATTCTAACCCTTTAGAATCGATGGTGTCCTCGGCATTTGGTCTACTCGGGAGTTGTATATTTCTACCTTTTAGTCATTTGCCTCGATTTTCTTTTCTCCTGATTAAATCCGTTTAGTGAGATCCTCGAGCATTTTCATAATGGTGGGATCAATCCCCGATTCATTGGCATTCAATCTCTCCGGTACAGGTTCGACCCTGTGAACAACTTCTAGTGGGGGCTCAGGTTCGACCCCGCTTGGTGCACGATTCTGGTTTTGCAGTTGTGCTATAACATCTTGCTGAGCCTATAACATCTCAAATATTAGCTGAAGGCTAACTCCACCATCTTCTCCACCCTGCGTACCTCGACCACCTGATCGAACTTCCCTGCGTACGCTACCTTCGGGATCAGCGCCCAGATTTGCATTTAGGGCGACATGTGAATTGACATCGACGGGATTTGCAATTGGTACTCTCTCGAGGTCAGCTTGAGGCACTTCAATCCCTGGGGTGGCTATATTGTCATTTTCCCCATGAAATCCGAGGTTATTGTCACCATGTGCAGGTGCTGCGTGTGAGTTTGACATGTTTATCCTGAAAATAAAGATTTTTACAAGAACAAACATAAAGTAGCGTGTGTTATCAGAATCAGTATTAAGCAATCTCTATTATCCTAGGCCCCACGGTGAGTGCCAAACTGTTTACCCTTAAATTTGGATAATAATTAAACTTATAATGTGGTTTTAAAGACACGTGATTTCACCTAATACCAATTGATAAATATGAAGATTAGTAACATAAATTAAAAATAAGATAAAGCAAAACAGTGTTGAAACGGAATTCAATCCTCGAGCTAGAATTCCCTCGAACTAGTCGATATTAGAACAATGATGAATAAAGCAGAAGTAAACTGAAGAACAAGAATGTATAAGCGAGAGAGAAAGTGTTATATTGCTTTGATATCTGTGAACAATGTGAATTATGTATGCTACAAATGATTAGAACTCCTCTTTATATAGTAGAGTAATCCTACTTATGGTATAACTCTAATTACAGAAGAAAATTTCATGATTAACTAATTAACCGTTATTGATTTGATCCGTTCCGAGATTTCCTCCATGATCTTCGACCAGTCACGGATATCTCGCCTTTATGTTATAATGTCACGACCCCAAATCCTAACAGGTCGTGATGACGCCTATCCTGGAACTAGGCTAGCCAACCATCACATAACTACATATTTATTTTAATATAATTTTTCAAAAATCAATGATAACCAGCAACAGAGTATAAAAATTTTCTCTAAGTCTTTAAGCAAACATAATAATATAATCTACTATCTAAACAAATCCCTAGGATTGGAGCCAACCGATCACGAGCATCTAAGAATAAAACTAACACTACTAATGTCATAAACCATGTCTCGGA